>VWZI01018611.1:117958-139923 GCA_013396835.1 Psilopogon haemacephalus
CCAGTATCTGAAGGGGGCCTGCAGGAGGGCTGGGGAGGGACTATTTACAAGGTCTTGTAATGACAGGACGAGGGGGAATGGGATCAAACTGGCAGAGGGGAGATTTAGATGGGATGTTAGGAAGAAGTTTTTCACAGTGAGGGTGGTGAGACATTGGAACAGGTTTCCCAGGGAGGTTGTGGCTGCTCCCTCCCTGGATGTGGCCAGGGTTCAAGGCCAGGCTGGATGAGGCCTTGAGCAACCTGTTCTAGTGGGAGGTGTCCCTGCCTATGGCACAGCGGGGGTTGGAACTGGCTGATCTTTGAGGTCCCTTCCAACCTAAACTATTCTACGATTCTTTTCCTTCCTCTCTGTTCTCCTCCTGCTCTCAGCTCCCTTTTTCACTCCTGGGGACTTCTCAGAAACATGATGCTGCCAGAATTCACCTTTATTCTTAGAAACAGCAGCACAAGGACATTTGTTTGAAAGTAGAATGACAGTAGTGAGGAACAACACAGGGATTTGACATCAAACAGAAGGGGTAAATCAGAGGGCAGAATGCCAGAAATTCTGGGAGACATTTAATTAGTTCAGTGGCAATTAGCCTGCAAATGAGGTTGTTTTGGCAGAATGAGTCCTGGTGGGGAATGCATGACTGATCAGCAGAGCCACTGGGGAGCGAGTTCTTGAAAACATGGGCTCCTCCTGGGTGAAAAAAGCCGTGCCAACTTCATGGCTGGTGATGACAGTATCTTCCTAACAGCCCTTGGAGGAGCACAAGTCATAGCTCTAAGGCACAGTGCATTATAGGCACAGGCAGAAACAAATTTCCTGAGAAATCTCACAGAGACAGAAACAAAAATAGATGCAGCTCAGGGGTGCCCATGACCACTGTGGTCAGATGGGTTTCAAAAGGCTGTTCTGTGGCCTTTTGTTGCTGCTGTGCAAACCCACAGCTCTCTTCCTCTGTCCTGCAGCACTGGGGTGAGCAGAGCTGCAGGGAGGAGGCACAGTTGCACTCAGCCAGCCTGGCTGCATGAGGTCTGGTGTCCTCTCCATCCCTGTACCACTCCACCTGCACCTCTGCTTCAGCTATACCCCTGCCCAGTCCATCAAATCATCACTTCACCAAATTTACCTCTCATAGAATCATAGAATGCCAGGAGCTGGAAGGGGCCTCCAAAGATCATCTGGTCCAGCCCCCCTGCCAGAGCAGGATCACACAGGAACACATCCAGACAGTTCTTGAATATCTCCAGAGAGAGAAAGCCTCCACAACACCTCTGGGCAACCTGTTCCAGTGCTCTGTCACCCTTGCAGGGAAAAAAATTCCTCCTGATGTTTGCATGAAACTTCCTATGCCTCAACTTCCACCTATTGCCCCTTGTCCTGTCACTGGGCATCACCCAGCAGATCCTGGCTCCAGCCTCCTGGCACTCACCCCTTACATATTTATAAACATTGATGAAGTCACCTTTCAGTCTCTTTCTCTCCAAGCTAAAAAGCCCCAGGTTCCTCAGGCTCTCCTCATGAAGATGTTCATGTTACGAAGATGATCAGAGGGCTGCAGCAGCTCTGCTATGAGGACAGGCTACAGCCAGGCTGCAGCTTGGAGAAGAGAAGGTTTCAAGAAGACCTTGTAGTAGCCTTCCAGTATCTGAAGGGGCCTACAAGAGGGCTGGGGACGGACTATTTACAAGGTCTTGTAATGTCAGGACGAGGAGGAATGGGTTTAAACTGGAAGAGGGGAGATTTAAACTGGATGTCAGAAGGAAGTTCTTTGCAGTAAGGGTGGTGAGACACTGGCACAGGTTGCTTATGGAGGTTGTGGCTGCTCCCTCCCTGGAGGTGTTGAAGGCCAGGTTAGATGAGGCCTTGAGTGACCTGTTCTAGTGGGAGGTGTCCCTGCCTACGGCACAGGGGGGTTGGAACTGGCTGATCTTTGAGGTCCCTTCCAACCCAAACCATTCTATGATTCTATGTCAGTGAGCTGGAAACCTCAGATAGGGGTGCCCCAGCCAGGGCTGTCTGCACAGGAGCTGGTTAGAGGCTGTGCCCCTGTGCTCTGCTGTGGCTGCTGTGCTTTGCTGCTTTTCCCTACAGCCCCTCTCTGCAGCACAGGCACACCAGGACTGCTGTTCCGCAGAGCACTGGAGCTGGTCCACGCGCAGATTTAGGATGGGCAAGTGCCCAGAAATCCTGGGCAAACGTACAAGATCCTTTCAGTCTCCCAGAGCAACATTTCCAGGTGGTTTCCCACATGGAAACCAGCATGTCTGGGAAATACAAATGTGTGGTGTCCCTTTCCCACTAACAATTCAGTGCTTTTCAAAGGAAAGCAGGGGCAGACAAGGCATGTGCTCAGACTCTTCCAAGATTCTCCTCCCCTTGCCTCATTTCTCTTCTGGCATTACAAGAGATGAATCATAGAATCAGTCAGGGTTGGAAGGGACCACAAGGATCATCTAGTTCCAACATCACTTGCCATGGGCAGGGAATTCCTACCCTAGATCAGGCTGCCCAAAGCCTCATCCAGCCTGGCCTTAAACACCTCCAGGGATGTGGATTAAGATACAAATTGTTTTCTTTTTCTCTTCTAGAGCAAGGGCTTGGGGATTTCACTGCTACAAGGAAATTCTGCCTGTGGAAGGAGGTCAGAATGCTTTGTGCTTTGGGTTTTTTTTTGTTGGTTTTGGGTGGATCATGGGCAGGGACACCTCCCACTAGAACAGGTCACTCAAGGGCTTATCCAGCCTGGCCCTGAACAACTCCAGGGAGGGAGCAGCCACAGCCTCCCTGGGCAACCTGTGCCAGCATCTCACCACCCCCACTGTAAAGAAGTGTTCTTACTGAATGGGAGATTTGTGTCAGCCTTGGCTGGCTTCTCCTTCTCTTTAAATGATGCAATAAATTACAAAGTGATAAGGGGCCAAAAGGAACATTTTAAGTGCCAGTGGCATTTCTAGAAACTGCCCAGCACACTCCAAGTCCCTCACAGCTACCTACTGGCCAGAAAGCAGCTGGCTACAGTGAGGCACATACAGGGGATGGCTGTTTGTCCCTGGGAAAGGAACCAAAAAAGCCCTCAACATATCTCAGATTACATTAGAATCATAGAATCAGTCAGGGTTGGAAGGGACCACAAGGGTCATCTGGTTCCAATCCTCCTGCCATTCCCAGGGACACCCTACCCTAGATTAGGCTGGACACAGCCTCATCCAGCCCGGCTGCAAACACCTCCAGCAAAGTGATCTCAACCACCCTCCTGGGCAACCTATTCCAGGCTCTCACCACTCTCATGATGAAGAACTTCCTCCTCACCTCCAGGATGAATTTCCCCACCTCCAGCTTTGCTCCATTCCCCCTAGTCCTCTCACTACCTGATAGCCTAAAAAGTTCCTCCCCAGCTTTATTGTAGGCCCCCTTCAGATACTGGAAGGCTACCTGGGAGCCTCCTCTTCTCCAGACTGAACAGTCCCAACTCTTTCAGTCTGTCCTTGTAGCAGAGGTGCTGCAGCCCTCTGAGCATCCTCGTGGCCCTTCTCTGGACACACTCCAGCATGTCCACATCCCTCTTGTAACAGGGGCTCCAGAACTGGATGCAGTACTCCAGGTGGGGTCAGCTCCCAAGGGTTAATGCAGCCAGCCTTGTGGCTAAGGCTTTCCACTGAGGGATCAGTACACTCTCTTTCAGAGTCAGGTAGTGATAGGACTAGGGGGAACAGAACAAAGCTAGAAATGGGTAGATTCAGACTGGATGTTAGGAAGAAGTTCTTCAGCATGAGGGTGATGACCCTGGAATGCATTGCCCAGGGAGGTGGTGGAAGCCCCATCCCTGGAGGTGTTTAAGGCCAGGCTGGATTAGACTCTAGACAGCCTGATCTAGTGTGAGGTGTCCCTGCCCATGGCAGGGGGGGTTAGAACTAGATGATATTTGTGGTCACTTCCAACACTGACTGATTCTATGAATCATCTTCTTTGAGGAAGGGACCTCAAAGATCATCCAGTCCCAACCTCCTGCCATAGGCAGGGACACCTCCCACTAGAACAGGTATCTCAAGGCTTCATCCAGCCTGACCTTGAACACCTCCAGGGAGGGAGCAGCCACAACCTCCCTGAGCAATCTGTGCCAGTGTCTCACCACCCTCACTGNGGGGCTCCAGAACTGCACACAGTACTGCAGGCTGGAGAGTGACAAGAGCAAAGGGGCAGAATCCCCTCCCTTGCCCTGCTGCCCACAGCTGCTCTTGCTGCAGCCCAGCACACAGTTGCTGTCTGGGCTACACTCACACTGCAGGCTCATGTTGAGCTTTTCATCACCCCAGCCCCCCAGGTCCTTTTCCTCAGGGCTGCTCTCAGCCATTCCCCACCCAGCCTGGAGTCGTTCTTGGGATTGTGCTGACCCAGGTGCAGGACCTTACACTTGATTCTATGCAGTGGTTGTCTCTGGCTGTTCAGGATGGACACAGCACAGGTAACCTTCCCTGGCTGAACTTGTGCTTTCTCTTACTCTAACCCCAGTTCTTGCTAGTGCTGCCCTTGAGACAAAGGGTGAGGGCGTGTGGCCTGGTTTGTGCTTGCTGTACAATGGGTTGGTTTTTTTTTTTTAATTTTCCTTAACTTCAATGACCTCAGACTCATTTGGAGACTTCTTTTACCATTCCTTTCTTGTCTTACCGAGACCTCGCTTTTCTCCTGGACAACTGCCATCTCCCTGCTGGAAAAGGACACCAGAGTGGTAGAAAGAGCATGATTCATATCTGGGAATACAAGGAGGAGGGTGGAAATTAGCAGCCACTGATAATTGAGTGCAGAATTAACTGCCAGGGAAACAACCTGAAGGCCCTGGCTGCATTCAACGACAGGAAATGAAGCCGTTAGCCAGGAGCATGTTAATCGTTATGCTAATCAACATAATCTGTGTGGCAGGCACTCCTCTACAGCCAGCTTTGCAGAAGCTTGGCAATTCCAAGTGCAGCAGGTTGCAGCTGCCAACAGCCCCTGCTTCCAAGCAGGTTGCTTCCAAGCAAGGGTGGGGAGGTCAACAGTGCAAGAACGTTTCAGATTCTTCCCAGCTGTGTTTTACATTAATCTGCTACTGTGTCAACTCACAGAATCTCAGCCGTGATGGAGGTTGGAAGGGACCTCCAGAGATCATCGAGTCCAACTCCCCTGCCAAAAGCAGGATCCCCAAGGGTAGGTTCGCACAGGAATGCATCCAGGTGGGCTTGGAAAGTCTCCAGAGAAGGAGACTCCACAACCCCCCTGGGCAGCCTGTTCTGTCATCCTCACTGTAAAGAAGTTTCTCCTCATGTTGAGGTGAAACCTTCTCTGTCCCAGTTTGTGGCTGTTGCTCCTTGTCTTATTGCTACTCACCACTGAAAAGAGATTGGCCCCAGCCACTTGACACTCACCCCTGATATTTATAGACATTGATCAGATCCCCTCTCAGTCTTCTCCAGACTAAACAGCCCCAGGTTTCCCAGTCACTCCTCATAGGGGAGATGCTACAAACTGGAACATAGAAGGTTTCACCTCAAAATGAGCAGAAACTTCCTCACTGTGAGGGTGACAGAGCCTTGCAACAGGCTGCCCAGAGAGGTTGTGGAGTCTCCTTCTCTGAAGACTTTCCAAACCCCCCTGGATGCATTCCTGTGTGGACTACCCTAGGGGATCCTGCCTTGGCTGTGGGGTCCCTTCCAGCCTCTAACATTCTGTGATTCTATTTGTCACTGTGCAAACTGACACAGTCAAGTCACCACCCACAGGGAAACACATCAGAACTGTTTACTGGAGGACAGAAGTAAGCCCCTAGATTTTTCTGAAATCCCCTGGCATTATCCTCTTGATGCAATACCTGCCCAAATCCTACTTTTGTCCTAAAGTGACTTTATTCCATGAGATTGCAGCATGCATTGTTCAGCATCTACTTTAGCAGCAATTCTTCCTGCAGGTTTTTGCTGGTTTGACCTAATTGGGAGGATTTAAATGAGAAATTAGACTATAGGCTGAGAAAAGAAAACACTGAGGGTGCTACTTCACTCATAGCTTTACTGAGAAAGCAAAAAAAAACGTTTTAAGAATTGTAACCCAAATATAGGTAAGTCAGACTGCTTCGGGCTGTGGCTCTTGCGTGGCTCTTTCTCCCTGCCTTTCCGAGCTGAATCTGAATAATTTCACTAACCTCTTTCCTGCTGCTAATCCCCCTGGCCCATCTACGTTTGCCTATCTGCTGCATGAAACAGATGCTGAGATAAGATTGGGGAAAGGAGGAAGGTGGTAGGGGTGGTCAGAGACCCCTCTTAGGGATTTTGATCTCTGTGAAGGCTGTGGTGTTTCTCTATTACCTTTTTACTGTGTATATCTGTAAATATCTGTTACACATTGTAAATATCTGCTTGTATATTGTGCATTGCTGTAAATATAAAGCTTCATTTATTCCCTTCCAGCTGACTGAGTCCTCCCCTGGGTTATTTCACAGGGGGGGGGGGTGGGGGCAGGGAACTGCCAAACCACCTCAATGTTCCATGCCAGTGACTCTTCTCCCACCACCACGTCTGGTTGACAGCTTCTTTGCTCTGTGAAGTTCCAGGAAATTGCTTTTTTGGGCTGCCTCACCTCCTTTGCACACCCCTAACTGGAAGCACAAGGCATCTGTCTTGCAGTTCAGTCAGATGTGACTGCTTTCAGGAAAGGTTTGAAACGAAGTGTTGAAAGAATGCAAGATGATTGGTCTGAAAAAAAAAAATAGAGAAGAAAAAAGAAGGGAGAAGAGGCAGGAAAAAAACACCTTCTGGAATGAAGATTTCCCTCAAGACAGCATCAATCAAGACCATGCCCACTGGAAACAGGAGAAGAAAAAATCAGGTTTTGTCCGGCCTAATCTAGGGTAGGGTGTCCCTGTCCTGTGGCAGGGGGTTGGAACTAGATGATCCTTGTGGTCCCTTCCAACCCTGACCGATTCTATGATTCTAGGATTTTCTGGAAAAAAAAAACAAAAACAAACCAAACCAGGACAACTACTAAGAAAAAGCCTTCCTAATTGTACAGAGAGATTACCCTTGGAACAGCACAGGAGGGTTTGGACTTTCCTTTTCTGAAGCTTAGAAGAAGAGCTTAGGCAAACCTTGGGTAGGAAAGGTCAAGGGTGATAATTCTCAGCAGATACTCTTGAACTAGATGATCTGTGATTTTAGGATTCAGGCCTAGAAAACTCTCCTAGCAGACTGGCACAGTTACACAGCTGGAAGAAGTCCTGTATGGTAACAGCTCATCCCATTCCTCAGAGATTCCTTAGGCAGAAATGGACTTCTTGTGCTCAAAGAAGCAGTGCAGAGCTGGAAGTTCTGTATGGTGATAGCCCATCTCATCCCTCAGGGATCCCTATGGCAAAAATGGATTTGTTGTGGTCAAAGAGGCAGTGCAGAGCAGAAGAGTCTCACAGCAGCTTTGGAGAAGAGCTCCCAAGGAATGTCTTCTGTTCCATTTTCAGGCTTTGTAATTCCAGAACTGGGGTTTCCCTCTGTCTTCATGCAGAATTCATTTAGCTCAGCCAGGCCTTTGAACACCACTGAAATAGAAGTATCAAAAAGTGATCCCTTCTCACCTTGACAAATGAGCATGTCCCAAACATTCCTATCTGCAAAGCAGAAAAGTCAGACTGTGGAAACAGTCGGTCTAGAAATTATCATTCCCAACAGGAGCTGAGTCTGAACAGACTGTCTAAATATTTGTGTGTATTTATATTGATGCTGTTTTCATCTTTGGCTAAATAACATTTTATAGCCTTTTTTTAAAAATTCCAGACTGGATTTTAAAGGAACCATACCAAGCACATTTGTCAAAATTACTGCTGGAGGCAGTGGGCACCAACACTGACTTTAGCTGAGTGTAGCTTCTTGCTGTAGTTAAGTGACTTGGCCTAATTCAATTGGAAGATGTCCAAATACCTCTTCTGGGCCAAATCCACCTTAATCGAGGCTTATATAAATCTCTTAATATCAATAATCCTATGCCTGCCAAGCCAGTAGTTATTTTGGCTGTATCTGGCAAGACAAAATGATGTGTACCCAAAAAACTGTGATTCACTTTGTTGCCACATCACTGCATATTAATACAAGAGTATCCTGGGGTGCACTAAGAAGAGTGAGTCCAGCAGATTGAGAGAGGTTCTCCTCCCCTTTGCTCTGCCCTAGTGAGGCCCCACATAGAATACTGCATCCAGTTCTGGGCTCCCCAGTTCAAGAGGGGCAGGGATTTACTTGAGAGAGTGCAACAGAGAACAGTGAGGATAATGAAGTGTGATGGTTCGGCAGTTATCTGCCCCCCCAGCCCCTTCCACTTTGAAACAACCCAGGGTAGGATTCAGTCAGCTGGAAGTTAAGGAATGAAGCTTTATATTTACAGCTTTGCACAATACACAAGCAGATATTTACAATGTATAACAGATATCTACAGATATATACAGTAAAAAGGTAATACAGAAACACCACAGCCCTCCCAGAGATCAAAATCCCTAAGAGGGGTCTCTAACCACCCCTACCACCTTCCCTCCTTCCCTAATCTTATCTCATCATCTGTTTCATGCAGAAGACAGTCTAAGGTAGATGGGCCAGAGGGATTAGCAGCAGGAAAAGAAGTTAGTGGAATTATTCAGATTCAGCTACGAGAGGCAGGGAGAAAAAAAGCCATGCAAGAGCCACAGTCCAAAGTAGCCTGAAGCAGTCTGACTTATCTATGTTTGGGTTACAACTCTTAAAACATTTTTTTTTTCTTAGTAAAGCTGTGAGTGAAGTAGCATCATCAGTGTTTTCCTCTCTCAGCCTATAGCCTAATTTCTCATTCAAGTTCTCCATTTAGTTCAAACCAGCACAGTGGGTAATGGAAAAAAGAAAGTGGTATTCAAATCTGGGTGTCAAAAGTCATCCCATGGAGGCTGAGCTCTGAAATGAGGTTCATGAAACACTGAGTTTATGTGGATTCATCACAAGGGAATTAAAAAAGTGAAAGAAGGCCAAACGGTTAAATCCATTGGCCACCTTCCCTCTTTCTCCAATCTTATCTCACCATCTGTTTCATGCAGCAGATAGTCCAAGATAGATGGGCCAAGGGGATTAATAGCAAGAAAGAGGTTAGTGAAATTATTCAGGTTCAGCTACAAAAGGCAGGGAGAAAAGAGCCATGCAAGAGCCACAGTCCAAAGCGGTCTGAAGCAGTCTCAAGCCATCTGACTTATCTATGTTTGGGTATACAGCTCTTAAACTTTTTTTTTTTAATTTCTCAGTAAAGCTATGAGTGAAGTAGCACCATCAGTGCTTTCCTCTCTCAGCCTATAGCCTAATTTCTCATTCAAATCCTCCAATTAGTTCAAACCAACAAATGAAGGGAATGGAGCACTGCCTGATGAGGAAAGACTGAGGGACATGGAGCTGGTTAATCTGGAGAGGAGAAGACTGAGAGGGGATCTAATCAATGTCTATAAATACCTGAGGGCTTGGGGTTCAAGAAGAGACAGGGACAGCCTGTGCTCACTTGCACCCTGGGATAACACAAGGGGCAATGGATGGAAACTACAGCACTGGAAGTTCTACCTCAACATGAATCATAGAATGCTTTAGGTTGGAAGGGGCTTCAAAGATCATCCAGTTCCAACCCCCTGCCATAGGCAGAGACACCTCCCACTAGAACAGGTCACCCAAGACCTAATCATGAGGAAGAACTTCTTTACTGTAATGGTCACAGAGCACTGGAACAGCCTCTCCAGAGAGGTTATAGAATCATAGAATGGTTTAGGTTGGAAGAGACCTCAAAGATCATCCTGTTCCAACCCCCTGCCATAGGCAGGGACACCTCCCACTAGAACAGGTTGCTCAGGGCCTCAGGTTGTGGAGTCTCCTCTGTAGACTTTCAAGATCTGTCTGGATGCCTTCCTGTGCAACCTGCCCTAGATTATGGTCCTGCTCTAGCAGGGGGGTTGGACTCAAAGATCTCCAGAGGTCCCTTCCAGCCCCTAACATCCTGTGATCCTGTCACCTGTGGCCAAAAAGCACTAACTCAGTTTGTTGCCACTTCACTGTATGTTAATACCATCCATCTTACAGCAATACACACATATAACATGTATCTATTGGGCAGCACATTTAGGCATGTTGGCATTTGTGTCCCAGTGGGGTTGCAAGGGCTGTCTGTGCAGACAGACACCTACATACACATGCATATATCCCCATATGGAGGACAGACAGGAGTTCTGCACACACACCCACCCCTTATGATACCCTGTGCCTGCAAGCAACAGAGGTCACTATAGCACAGGACAAAGCTCCCTTTCAGCATCTACCGAAGTCACCCCTGCAGGCAGCTCCCTATCAAACAGCAGCAGCAGCTTTTGGTGTGATCCCAGCTGATAATCAGTCACGTTTTGATGACAGCAATGGCAGCAAGGCACATTTATATGTAAGTATTTACAGGAAATGTCCTTGTTTGGGAAACAAATGAGCACCTGCTCTGGAAATGCTTCAGTTCCAGTGACATCTCTATGGTAGTACTCAGTAGTGCCAAAACTCTGTCAGGGAACTCAGCGTGCAGTGGGCTGAGTGCACATACCTTAACATCATTTCTCTCTCTGATTTTCCCTCCTCTCACCCAAATCCATTCATTCTCCCTTCACTTAGGGCTTCTTTTGACTGCCAGTGAACCCAAAGGTGATCCAGAAAGATTCTTTTACTCCAGTCACCTCTTTTTCCTCTCCTGTCCTGGATTGCATTTTTGTGGCTGCTCCTCTCACCTAAATCTATTCCTTCTTTCTTTACTTAGGGCTTCTTCTGACTGCCACTAAACCCAAAGGTGCTCCAGAAACATTCTCTTACTCCAGCCATCTCTTTTTCCTGTCCTGCCTTGAATGTATTTTTGTAGCTGCTCCTCTCACCTAAATCCATTCATTCTTCCTTCACTTAGGGCTTCTTTTGACTGCCAGGGAACCCAAAGGTGCTCCAGAAAGATTCTCTTACTCCAGCCACCTCTTTTTTTTTCCTGTTGTGCCATGAATGTATTTTTGTGGCTGCTCCTCTCACCCAAATCGATTCATTCTTCCTTCACTTAGGGCTTCTTTTGACTGCCAGTGAACCCAAAAGTGCTCCAGCCACCTCTTTTTCCTGTCCTGCCTTGAATGTATTTTTGTGGCTGCTTCTCTCACCTAAATCCATTCACTCTTTCTTTACTTAGGGCTTCTTTTGACTGCCAGTGAAGTAAAGGTGCTCTGGAAAGATTCTTTTACTCCAGCCATCTCTTCTTCTCCTGCCCTGTACTTTTGTGGCTGCTCCTCTCACCCAAATCCATTCATTCTCCCTTCACTTAGGGCTTCTTCTGACTGCCAGTGAACCCAAAGGTGCTCCAGAAAGATTCTTTTACTTCAGCCACCTTTTTTTCCTCTCCTGTCCTGGATTGCATTTTTGTGGCTGCTCCTCTCACCTAAATCCATTCCTTCTTTCTTTACTTAGGGCTTCTTCTGACTGCCACTAAACCCAAAGGTGCTCCAGAAACATTCTTTTACTCCAGCCACCTTTTTTTCCTGTCCTGTCCTGAATTGCATTTTTGTGGCTGCTCCTCTCACCTAAATCCATTCATTCTTTCTTTACTTAGGGCTTCTTCTGACTGCCAGGGAACCCAAAGGTGCTCCAGAAAGATTCTCTTACTCCAGCCACCTCTTTTTTTTTCCCTGTTGTGCCTTGAATGTGTTTTTGTGGCTGCTCCTCTCACCCAAATCCATTCATTCTCCCTTCACTTAGGGCTTCTTTTGACTGCCAGTGAACCCAAAGGTGCTCCAGCCACCTCTTTTTCCTGTTGTGCCTTGAATTTATTTTTGTAGCTCATAACACACAACACTTTATTCACTACCTTTCCTTCCAGCACAACAGCTCTCAGCTTGTTGTGGGGAGAAACAGAGGAAAGCATGGCTTTGTTCCAAATGTAGGTTGTTCCCACACCCCTAACTGATCAGGAGTTCTGTACAGATCTGTGTAGCTCAGTTCAAAGAGGTGTGACTCAGTACTTTCTGCTGCAGTAGACAGCATGCACAGGCTAAAGGTTTGATTTGAGCCTCAGGACCTTTTTCCATGTAACATGCCAACATGAAATACAAGCCAGACATACACCACTGGTGTCAACAAAACAAGTTCTCAGGGCATAAAATCAGAATGAAATCCTCATTCTCTATTCTTTGGGCAACAAAAGATGTCTGGCAGCTCTAGAGGATAAACTTTACCTCTGTACACTAGATATCACATTTTCCTCCCTGATCATTTCCCTTAACCTTTGGTACTTACTTAATCATTGAGGTTTGTTTTTTTCCCCCAGGAACATGAGCAGCCTTTAACATGGAAGATATCTGAATGTGGAATCCTACATATTGTCAGTTTCACCTTGAAAAAAAAAGAGAAGAGAACAAGAGAGCCATTTTTATACTCTGATATATGTGATCAACTTTTGTGCTGTTACCTGAGTTGTTTTAACTACCTACTAAAAAATGGCCTATTAATAGAAAGGAGTCTTTTTTGCCTTGCTTTTCTTGAGATGGCAGCAGCATCTCACAACATCAACCTTCTCAGTAAAAGTTCAAATATGAACATCTTCAGGTATGGGCCTGAGAACCTGGATATTGACATGAGAATTCTTCTGAGAGAAAAATAGTAGAAATATGTAAAATAGGATAAATATGTATTAAGTGGTATTATCATAGAATCATAGAATGGTTTAGGTTGGAAGGGGCCTCAAAGATCATCCAGTTCCAATGCCTCTGTGCCATAGGCAGGGACACCTCCCACTAGAACAGGTCGCTCAAGGCCTCATCCAACCTGGCCTTGAACATCTCCAGGGAGGGAGCAGCCACAACCTCCCTGGGCAACCTGTACCAGTGTCTCACCACCCTCACTGGAAAGACTTCTCCCTAACATCCAGTTTAATTCTCCCCTCTTCCAGTTTAAACCCATTACCCCATATCCTGTCATTGCAAGACCTTGTAAACAGTCACAGAATCACAGGATCACAGAATTTCTTAAGATTGGAAAAGACCTTCAAGATCATTGAGTCCAATCATTAGTTTCACACTGACAAGTCCTTGACTAAACCAAATCCCTCAGCACAACATCTACTCACTATGAATCATTCTCTAGCCCTCCTGTAGCCCCCTTCAGATACTGGAAAGCTACTACAAGGTCTTCTCGAAGCTTCCTCTTCTCCAGGTTGAAGAGCCCAAATTCTCATAGCCTTTCCTCATAGGAGAGGTGCTCCAGCCCTCTGATCATCCTCATATAAAGTGGTATTAAATGCTAAATAGTATTAAAGGCACCACTTAGACATTTCCCACATCCTTCAAATGCTGGTCAGCAGCAATAAGGCAAGGAGCAATGGGTGCAAATTGGAATGCAGAAGGTTTCACCTCAATATGAGGAGAAACTTCATTACAAAGATGGTGAGCACTGGCACAGGCTGCCCAGAGAGGTTGTGGAGTTTCCTTCTCTGAAGGCCTTCCAAACCCACCTGGATGCATTCTTGTGTACACTACCCCTGCTAGGGATCCTTCCCTAGCAGGGGGGTTGGACTCAATGACACTGGAGGTCCCTTCCAACCCCTAAGGTTCTGTGATTCTGTGAAAAAAGTGGTATCACACAAGGAGATACTTGAGAACCACCTGGAAGCAGGAGCCTAGAACTCTGTCCTCAATACCCAAAAGCACTGCAAGCAACTACACACTCCCTGGAAGCCATCAGTTATTTCCCAAAGCTTACAATTCATGGGTCTTAGCCAAAAAATACCAAATTACTGTAATTTACCATTGCCTACCAGTATCTCATGTGCTTGCTGCAACTTGAAATCAAGCCCTCAAAATCAGCACTACTGACTTTGCATTCCCCAAGTAGCCCAAAAATAAGAGAAGCTACATCAGAATGATGCTGAGGAGCTATTTAGTTCTGAAGTTATTCGTGCCCAACTTAAACCAGAGTAAAGTGGCTTTCAGTGTCTTAAGGGGGCCTACAAGAATGCTGGGGGAGGATGTTTTAGGATGTCAGGTAGTGATAGGACTGGGGAGAAAGGAACAAAGCTGGAAATGGGTAGATTCAGACTGGATGTTAGGAAGAAGTTCTTCAGCATGAGATCCTGGAACAGGTTGCCTAGGAAGGTGGTGGAAGCCCCATCCCTGGAGGTGTTTAAGCTTGTCCAGGCTGGATGAGACTGTAGACAGCCTGATCTAGTGTGAGGTGTCCCTGCCCATGGCAGGAGGGTTGGAACTAGATGATCCTTGTGATCCCTTCCAACCCTGACTGATTCTATGATCTGAAATGCCAAAAGCAACCTGCTTTCTCATGTGGCTTGAATCATTTAACTATCACCTTCAGCTCAGTCAACCTTACCTCCTTTCTTGTGGACCTGCTGATGAAGAAGTAAGCCTCCTCCACATCCTGGGGTTGCAGATCATTCACAGCCACTACATGGTCACCGTGGTTAAACAAACATCCCAGTCGGCAAGGACCAGCCCAGTGTGAGACACTAGGGGATATGGAGGACACACACAGGATATCCACTTACTGCTAACAGAGTGGCACTGGCTCAAGCAGGGCTGCATTTATGGTACTGCCCTCTGGAAATAACACAGGGTGAGTAACTTTGCAGCTTTTTTCATCTGGTTCTAGCTAAACCATCCTAATGGGTCCTGCTAAAATCACACATGGCACTGTTACAGCATCCTGCTAACCAGTGAAACTGTGCACTAGCAAGGTCACCAAGTGAGAGAAAAGGATTCCAGTTGAAAAGCAGCCAGTCAGATTTGCTGCATGTACATGCACACTGCTGTAGACCTTTCAGTCCTGTGTTTGACTGTGATGACTTTCCAAATTGTCGTGTCCCACGCCACACCCACCCCTAGGTGGAATTAAAATCTACTATCATGTGGCAAAGTTGACTTGCTAGAGGGCAGGGACCCATCCAGAGGGACCTGAACAGGCTGGAGAGGTGGGCCCAGGCCAACCTCATGACATTCAACGAGGCCAAGTGTAAGGTCCTGCACCAGGGGTGGTGCAATCCCAAGCACAACTCCAGGCTGGGTGGGGAATGGCTGAGAACAGCCCTGAGGAAAAGGACTTGGGAGTCTGGGTGGATGAGAAGTTCAACATGAGCCTGCAGTGTGCATACGTGGCCCAGAAAGCAACTGTGTGCTGGGCTGCAGCAAGAGCAGTGTGGGCAGCAGGGCAAGGGAGGGGATTCTCCCCCTTTACTTTGCTCTTGTCAGACCCCACCTGCAGTACTGTGTGCAGTTCTGGAGCCCCCAGCACAAGAAGGACATGGAACTGTTGGACTGGGTCCAGAGGAGGCCATGAAGTTGATCAAAGGGCTGCAGCACCTCTGCTATGAGGACAGGCTGAGAGAGTTGGGGCTTTTCAGCCTGGAGAAGAGAAGGCTTTGAGGAGACCTTATAGCAACCTTCCAATATCTGAAAGGGGCCTACAGAAGGGCTGGGGAGGGACTATTCACAAGGTCTTGTAATGACAGGATGAGGGGTAATGGGTTTAAACTGGCAGAGGGGAGATTTAAATGGGATATTAGGAGGAACTTCTTTCCAGTGAGGGTGGGGAGACACTGGCACATGTTGCCCAGGGAGGTTGTGTCTGCTCCCTCCCTGGAGGTGTTGAAGGCCAGGCTAGATGAGGCCTTGAGCTACCTGATCTAGTGGGAGGTGTCCCTGCCTATGGCACATGGGGGTTGGAACTGGCTGATCTTTGAGGTCTCTTCCAACCTAAATGATTCTATAATTCTAAGAGTAGGTTTTGGGATAGGACTTCAATGAGAATTATTAGACAGCAGGCTGAGGGAGCTGGATTCTATATAGCACCTTCCAGCAGCAGGTGAACAGAAACTCAAGCACACAAAGAGCAGAGAGCAATCACTCAAGCACCTGCACGTACTGAACCTGCCCTGCTGTGCACTGGCAAAAGTGTAAATGGGCACCTCTGGTTGGACGTTTCTGTCTCTGTCACTCCAGATACCATCACAAAGCATCCAGGACTTACCATATATGCCCTGCTGCTTCAGTAAGTTTTAGGTAACTGTTGATATCAACCAGAGGGATGAAAATGTCCAACTTCTGCAGCTGGGTCTCATCTGTAACTTGACTGTTGAGAGAAAGCATCAAAGATTATATTACAACAGGTGGTTTTAGAGTTAACACTCTAGCTTCATTTGAAATGATAAACATTGAATAGAAAAATAAAAGGTAGAAAGTAAATAAAATAGGATTGGTCATAGAAGAAAAATAATAGGTAAGACTATAATTTCATTTGTTTGCTGGAGTGGTATATAAGATGTTGCACAAACTTTTCTCCTCTCTGCCTCCTCCTCCTCTTGTCTCAGTGCTGGCTGATCTTGCATGGCTACACTAACCTTGACTGAGTAGATAACAGTGGGGGCTTATTCTGTCTCTTTAGGGGAGAAGGTGGTGGCTGTTAGCCCCTGCTGGGTTTGTCCACAGTGGGGATCTTTGTGTTATTTTTAAATTGTAAATAATTGTAAATATATGTAAATCTGTTCTGTAAATATGCATTGTATTCTATGCTTTTAGGTTTTAGTTGTCATGCAAATATAGAGCTTTATCTTACTTCCAAACCTCTGGTGATTTTATTTTTGGGGGTAATTTTAATCTTACCACACCACAGAGTCATAGAACAGCCTGAGTTGGAAGGGACCCATACGGATCATAGAATGGTTTAGGTTGGAAGAGACCTCAAAGATCATCCAGTTCCAACCCCCTGCCATAGGCAGGGACACCTCCCACTAGAACAGGTCACTCAAAGCCTCATCCAACCTGGCCTTGAACACCTGATCATAGGGAGCAACCAGGATCATTGAGTCTAACTCCTTGATCCTTGAGGGATTACCTAAAACTACAATACATGACTAAGAGCATTGTCCAGATGCTCCTCAAACTCTTGACAGGCTTGGCATGCTGCACCAGCTCTCAAGTGAAACCCATAGAAACACAGAGTCTGTCTTCTCTGCAAGGCACATGGAGAAGACACTTACCTGAGCAGTACAGACAACTGAACCACGGAAAGTGGCACTGAATTTTGCTTTCTCTGGAGGGTTGCTGGCTGCTGGCTGGTGCTGCTTTCTGGGAATTTTAGATCTCTATTTGCTTTTAAGTCTCTTGGACTGCTCTTCTGGCATTTGTGAGGAGATGGGAGCCCATCACGCCTGCACATGAGTTGGCAGCTCTCATCCAGCAACCTGCTGAAGAGGAATGGTAATAAAAAAATTCACTGGCTTGACCTTTCCAGGCACACTTAGCTGTGTTTGAAGCTAAATCAAACAGCTATCAGTGAAGCAAAGAACAACAAGTTCTTGTAGAGCATCCAGTGACCAAAATTACAGCTAAGTAAAACAAACAGGCCTTCTAAAAATGGACCAAAAAGCCCCAAATAAACCTTCCCAGTATTTAAAGGCCGTGTATTAAGCCTGAAAACACTCCAGCTAACAACATGGCTAGACAAAGAAACTCAGTACAGATTGTTGGCCTTGGCTGTTCTGGCTTCTGCAGGGATGTACCACTGTCCCCTGGGAGATAAAATAACTCAGATGTGCTTCAGCTCATTTTAGGTTTATTTGATGAGCCTTATAATGGCAGAATCCAACTCTTCTCTGCATCCCCAACAAACTGGAGTTTTGCAGCAAAAGCTGCCCTTGGCACATTTTAGCTTTGATGGCACAGGCTTGTGAGGTTTTTACAGTGATTACCTCTAGGCACCCCCAAAGACATAGATGAGCTTGAATAAATCTGTTGGAATACCCCTGGGCTGTGGGTCTGCCTTTCCAATTGCCTCCCACTAAGTGGCATTGGCGTTAAGACCTCAATGTAGTTGGCAGGCCACAGCTAACAGCTAATAACCACTCCTCTGGCTCAGAAGGTTTGATTTTCCATCACAGGCACGCTTCAGGGTACTGTGCTGCACAGGGGAGATTCTAGAGTTTCCTTCTGGCACTACAACTGTGACACAAAGTTCAGGCCTTTCTTTACAATAGGATAGGATAGGATAGGATAGGATAGGATAGGATAGGATAGGATAGGATAGNGACTAGAATAGAATAGAATGGAATAGACTAGAATAGAATAGAATGGAATAGACTAGAATAGAATAGAATGGAATAGACTAGAATAGAATAGAATGGAATAGACTAGAATAGAATAGAATGGAATAGACTAGAATAGAATAGAATGGAATAGACTAGAATAGAATAGAATGGAATAGACTAGAATAGAATAGAATGGAATAGACTAGAATAGAATAGAATGGAATAGACTAGAATAGAATAGAATGGAATAGACTAGAATAGAATAGAATGGAATAGACTAGAATAGAATAGAATGGAATAGACTAGAATAGAATAGAATGGAATAGACTAGAATAGAATAGAATGGAATAGACTAGAATAGAATAGAATGGAATAGACTAGAATAGAATAGAATGGAATAGACTAGAATAGAATAGAATGGAATAGACTAGAATAGAATAGAATGGAATAGACTAGAATAGAATAGAATGGAATAGACTAGAATAGAATAGAATGGAATAGACTAGAATAGAATAGAATGGAATAGACTAGAATAGAATAGAATGGAATAGACTAGAATAGAATAGAATGGAATAGACTAGAATAGAATAGAATGGAATAGACTAGAATAGAATAGAATGGAATAGACTAGAATAGAATAGAATCAGTCAGGTTGGAAGAGACCTCCAAGATCATCCAGTCCAACCTATCACCCAGGCCTCTTCAATCAACTAGACCATGGCACTGTCCCTTCAAAGTACACAGCACCAGACTCATTCTTTGGATGGGAAAACAGAAGGAAAGGGATGAGCTACTCAGGATCCTATAACTTACTGGATACCCCTGGGAGCTGATGTTCTCTTTTAACTACCAGGTAATGCTACCTTCTTTGGAGAGCACCTCTCTGCAAGGCTGCTTGAGCTGTGGTATCTGGGTGAAGTGCCTGGCTGCTATGTCACGAAAACCTACCATAGGCATGAGCCAAATCAAAATACTTCACCCTATAGTCAGTCTGCCTAGATACAGGAGTTTGCAATGTGAGTTTAAATTTGACATTGCTGAGTTTCAATTCCACTCTGCTATTCCCACGAGTGCTGAACTTTCTGAGGATTCACATGAGAGGCAGCCTCTAGGCAGTGTTATGTACATACCACAGATGACAGCTCTCTCTGTACCATTATGCCACTTCTAAATTGCCAAACCTTCATGAAGTTGTAACTTACAGCGACTTCATTGACATATAAATGTTCTCCTTTGCTGAGTTTTCTTGCACAGAGAGATCAGGCCCAGCTGTAGGGTCAGGCTTTGACACTTCAGAAGTGCACTGTTGGCAACACATAACAATAGAAGGTGTTAATATAATTTCCCTGCCTATTAAAAAACATCTTCTTGTCTTCCTTATTTCAATTAGCACAGAAAACATCTTCTTGTCTTCTTTATTTCAATCAGTGCTCGTGCTGTTGAAACACACTGGCTGCTATAGCTTGGCTTTCTCCAAATTAGTCAATTCCCAGAAATCTTGAGCTAGAAAAGTGGCTGAAACTACAAGCCAGTGGTATTTGGTATTACTGACACTTTCAGGTGGGGACACAGAATCATAGAATGGTTTAGGTTGGAAGGGACCTCAAAGATCATCCTGTTCCAACCCCCCTGTGCCATAGGCAGGGACACCTCCCACTAGAACAGGTCACTCAAGGCCTCATCCAGCCTGGCCTTGAACACATCCAGGGAGGGAGCAGCCACAACCTCCCTGAGCAAACACAGAATCACAGAATCAGTCATGTGGCCCTTTGAGCTCAATGTCTATCTTACACGTGAGAAAAAAAACAATGAACAGAGAAACTTAAGCTATGGATTGTAAAATGGAGAAGCAGTGGAGTCTCTGAGTGAAAAGGTAAAAGTGACAGGGCTAGGCCATCAAATGGCAATAATAGATAAGTTAATATGATTTCACTGCAGCATTGAAAACTTCCTATCTGGAAGCACAGCTTGTGTGTCTCTCTCACTCCTGCTGCTCTCGCTGCTATCTCTCCAGCTGCTGCTGCTGCGGCTGCTGCTTGGCTTCGCTGCGCTGCTTACTTCATCTCTACTCACTCTAAGGTTGCTGTATTCTGTAATAGCTTATTTGGTTGATTTTTGTTGGTTTTTTTTGTCTATAATGTTATGTTGGAGTACTGTTTGCAGTTCTGGAGCCCCCAACACAAGAAGGACATGGAACTGCTGGAAAGAGTCCAGAGGAGGGTCATGAAAATGATCAGAGGGCTGCAGCAGCTTTGCTATGAGGACAGGCTGAAAGAGTTGGGGCTTTTCAGTCTGGAGAAGAGAAGGCTTCCAGGAGACCTTATAGCAAGCTTCCAGTATATGAAGGGGGCCTACAGGAAGGCTGGGGAGGGACTGTTCACAAGGTCTTGTTATGACAGGACAAGGGGGAATGGGTTCAAACTGGCAGAGAGGAGATTTAAATGGCATGTTAAGATAAAGTTCTTCACAATGAGGGTGACGAGACACTGGAAAGGTTGTCCAGGGAGGTTGTGGCTGCTCTATGCCTGGAGGTGTTCAAGGCCAGGTTGGATGGGGCCTTGAGCGACCTGTTCTAGTGGGAGGTGTCTCTGCCTATGGCAGGGAGATGGAACTGGATGATCTTTGAGGCCCCTTCCAACCTAAACCATTCTATGATTCTATAATTTTGCTCTCTGGGGCAGATTTCCAATAAGTTAGTGGGGGAGAGATCCACTCGTACCCATAAGAGGATATCGTAACCAGCTATATCCTAAAGTGCCACCAGAAAGGCTTTGTTATATGTTTTAATTTAAGCAGGTTGGAAAAAAAAAAAAAGGGGTCACATAAAGCACTTGGGATTTATGACAAAATCATACTGCTCATGTCCTTCTGGTGGATGCACAGCCCAGGGAGAGAGGCTGTGACTTCTGCAGCAGACTAACCACTTAACTTCTCCTGACAATGGTGGAACCTTCTGCCTATGGCAGGGGGTTGGAAGTGGATGATCTTTGAGATCCCTTCCAACCTAAACCATTCTATAATTCTATGACCACTAACTACATGGGAAGCCTAGAGGAAGCAGCCTCCCAAATTAGGTGTTAATGCATTATTTTTTTCTTCAATTACCAGTGTGATTCCTCCTGCTCCTTGTTTCACAGTGGAATGACGCAGGTATGAAGAAGGTTTCACAGAGTTTTTGAAGTACTGCTTACTGATGCTTCCACAGAAATAGATTTCAGAATACATGAAAAGAATGCACTGCTCCTTTTTTCTAAATGAAGTTTTCACTTAGGGAAAAAAAAAAACCAAACAAAAAACAACCCACCCTGTTATACAACAGGCAAAGGCCATGAACAATGAAACAGTCAATTTGGGAAATTTCAACAAAATCAGCAATGTTTTTGTCAAAATGCCACTTTCTACCAGAAAGATCCTTTGAATGAGTCTAGTGTCTTTCTTTTTTTTTCTTGTACAAAAGAAACCTCTATCACCTTCTGCTTTATCTACATATTTCTTGTAGATCCTCATACAAGCTCCTCTTCGGTTCACTGAAGATTGGAATCATAGAATTGTCAGGGTCAGAAGGGACCTCAAGGATCATCTAGTTCCAAAACTGCTGCAATGGGCAGGGACAATTCCCAGAGCCACATCCAGCCTGATATTAAAAACATCCAGGGATGAGGCTTCCACCACCACTCTGAGCAACCTGTGCCAGTGTCTCATCACCCTCATGGTGAAGAACTTCTTCCTAAAAGAAGAACTTCTTCCTGGGCTGCATTAAGAGAAGCATGGCCAGCAGGGCAAGGGAGGGGATTCTCCCCCTTTACTCTGCGCTCCTCAGACCCCACCTGGAGTACTGTGTGCAGTTCTGGAGCCCCCAGCACAAGAAGGAC
>VWZI01018611.1:140172-199485 GCA_013396835.1 Psilopogon haemacephalus
AGAAGGACATGGAACTGCTGGAGAGAGTCCAGAGGAGGGCCACAAAGATGATCAGAGGGCTGCAGCAGCTCTGCTATGAGGACAGGCTAGAAGCGTAGGGGCTTTTCAGCCTGGAGAAGAGAAGGCTTCAAGTAGACCTTATAGTAGCCTACCAGTATCTGAAGGGGACCTACAGGATGGCTGGGGAGGGACTATTCACAAGGTCTGGTAATGACAGGACAAGGAACAATGGGTTTAAACTGGCAGAGGGGAGATTTAAATGGGATGTTAGGAAGAAGTTCTTCACAGTGAGAGTGGTGAGACACTGGCACAGGTTGCCCAGGGAGGTTGTGGCTGCTCCCTTCCTGGAGGTGTTCAAGGCCAGGCTGGATTAGGTCTTGAGTGTCCTGATCTAGTGGGAGGTGTCCCTGCCTATGGCACAGGGTGGTTGGAACAGGATGATCTTTGAGGTCCCTTCCAACCTAAACCACTCTGATTCTATGATCCTTACGGATACCATTCTATGATTCTACGAACAAGGTTTCTGTACTTGTGCTCCTTCTTGCCATTTTGAGGTCCACTGCACATGGTTCAACATTGGCCACTGGTATTAGCACTTCCCACAGAGGAATCTGTGCTAACCAGGCAGTTCCAACTGATTGCACATTTACACCTGCTCCTTTGCTTGAAGATCAAGAGGGTTAAAAATTCCATGCACGAATCTGCATGCACTTAAGATCACTTGTGTGGAAAAGATCTTTTAATCTAAATTCACTTCTAAAATCCTTAAACTAGGGATAAAAATCTGTAGGAAATCTAGATGTGGACTGGATATATTTGGCCTTTCTGAGCATCTTTTAACTGCTGTAAAGTAAATAATTAGTTTGGGACTTCCCTGAGCAGTCTACTATCCCATACTTCTCCATGAACTAGGACACACCCTGCAGGGCTGGTGATCTGACATTGAATTCTTTGTTGTCTTGAGGGATATTCTGCTCTTAGAAATACCTGAAACACTACTTATGAGGTTCATTGAGGCCAAGTGCAAGGTCTTGCATCTGGGTCGAGGCAATCCCAGGCACAAATCCACTCTGGGCAGTGACTGGCTGGAGAGCAGCCCTGAGGAGAGAGACTTAAAGGTGCTGATGGATGAGAGGCTCAACATGAGCCAGCAGTGTGCACTTGCAGCCCAGAAAGCCAACCAGAGCCTGAGCTGCATCATAAGTGTGGCCAGCAGGTAAAGGGAGATGATTCTCCCCCTCTACTCTGCCCTGCTGAGAGCCCACCTGGAGTAATGAGTCCAGTTCTGGAGCCCCTATTACAAGAGGGATGTGGACATGCTGGAGTGTGTCCAGAGAAGGGCCATGAGGATGCTCAGAGGGCTGCAGCACCTCTGCTATGAGGAGAGACTGAAAGAGTTGGGGCTGTTCAGACTGGCAAAGAGGAGGCTCTCAGGTGACCTTCTTGTGGCCTTCTAGTATTTGAAGGGGGCCTACAGAAAAACTTTTTAGGCAATCAGGTAGTGAGAGGACTAGGGGGAATGGAGCAAAGCTGGAGGTGGGGAGATTCAGGTTGGATGTGGAGGAAGTTCTTCAGCATGAGAGTGGTGAGGCCCTGGAATGGGTTGCCCAGGGGGATGGTTGGGGCCACTTCCCTGGAGGTGTATAAGGCAAAGCTGGATGAGGCTCTGTCCAGCCTAATCTAGGGTAGGGTGTCCCTGGGCATGGCAGAGGGGTTGGAACTAGATGATCTTTGTGGTCCCTTCCAGCCTGGACTGATTCTATGATTCTGCTTTTTGTTTGTGGCAGTTTGGTAAGTCAAGGAGAACTTAATCCCTCCACCAAGTTTACCTTTCTAAGTCGCAAAGATAAATTCTGTGCTTTTCTGTTTCCTTGCTGACTTCACTACAGTGAAGAGTAATAAATATTCAGCTGCCTCCCAGTGCAATTCTCCATGCCATGTTTGTGATGCAACCATTTTTTTTTATCTCTCTCCATTTACATCCCTGGTTTCCATGGTGATGCTTTTAATAATTGCTAAATATGCCACAGACTATGTCACTGTTTTCAAGGTAAGGTAAATTAAACTAATTACTCTCTTACATGGAAAGAGAAGAAAGTGGCATTGAACAGAAATTAAAGATGAATGTAGTTTTGTTCCTTGTTTGTATAAATGACACATAAAGCAACCTGCTAAAGGACCTTCAAGCTTAAGGGCCTTCATAAAAAATGAAATAAAACACAGCAGGAACAAGACTGGGTCTGTGGTCATGATCTGAAGTCATGAATGAGTTTTCTAGTGACATTTCAGGGGTGTTAGATCGATCAAATAAGCAGACATTTGGAGAGAAAAGGGAAAAGAAGGTGATTTTCCAAACTGGAAAAACAGGGACATGATGGGTGGAGCACTGCTGGATAAGGAATTGGCTGGATGGTGGCATGCAGAGAGTGGTGATCAAGGGCACAATGTACACCTGGAGAGCAGTGCCAAGTGGCGTCCCTCAGGGGTCAGTGCTGGGCCCAGTGCTGTTGAACATCTTTGTCAGTGACATGGACAGAGGAATCAGTGCAGCCTCAGCAAGTTTGCAGATGGCACCAAGCTGTGTGGCACAAAAGACTTGCGAGAGGGGGCAGAGATCCATCCAGAGGCAGGCTGGAGAGGTGGGCCATGCCAAGAGGATGCAGCCAGGCTCTGCTGGGTGATGCCCAATTACAGGACAAGGGGCAATGGGTGGAAGTTGAGGTATAGGAAGTTCTATGTAAACGCTGTGAGGGTGACAGAACACTGGAACAGGCTGCCAAGGTAAGTTGTGGATCCTTCTTCTCCAGAGATATTCAAAACCCACCTGGACATGTTCCTGTCTGTTCTAGGTGATCCTGCTCTGGCAGGGGGGTTGGACTTGATGAGCTTTTGAGGTCCCTTCCAGCCCCTGACATTCTGTGATTCTGTGAATAAACTCAGCTGACACTGAGAGGCCTGTTTGCATGATGAACAGCTACCAAAGAATTCTCAAGATCTGGGCTTAGAATCATAGAACCAGCCAGGACTGGAAGGGACCACAAGCATCATCTAGTTCAAATCCCCCTGCCATGCCCAGGGACACCCTACCCTAGATCAGGCTGGACAGAGCCTCATCCAGCCTGGCCTTAAACACCTCCAGGGATGTGGCC
Source organism: Psilopogon haemacephalus (assembly GCA_013396835.1). Classification (NCBI taxonomy): domain Eukaryota; kingdom Metazoa; phylum Chordata; class Aves; order Piciformes; family Megalaimidae; genus Psilopogon; species Psilopogon haemacephalus. The sequence goes on from VWZI01018611.1 coordinate 143,322, forward strand.
CTAACCATCCCCCTGGGCAACCCATTCCAGGGCTTCACCACTCTCATGCTGAACAACTTCCTCCTCATATCCAATCTGAATCTCCCCACCTCCAGCTTTGCTCCATTCCCCCTAGTCCTCTCACCACCTGATATGCTAAAAAGTCCCTCCCAAGCTTTTTTGTAGGGCCCCTGTAGGCTTAGATGAGGGAATCACCAACTCAAAGCACAACAAATCAGATACCAGAAATATGGAGTCATATTTCAAACAGGAAGGAAAGGCAAGGGATTAATCTGAAAGTCAGCTGTCTAGACATCAACGAGCAGAGAATAGACTCAGAGATGTTAGCAGATGCTCAACTTATGAGGCAAGTGGAATATTTTTATCGAGTGAACAAAGGTTTTTGTTTCTTGTTAGCTGTGTGGCAATGTCACTTATTTTCACACATGCTGATGGAGAAATATGAGCTGCCTGCCATTTCCCCTGCTTCAGGCTAAAAAGGTAAAATCCAAATTCCTTTTATTTAATCTCCATGGGTCAGTCTGTCCTAGTCTGAACAGCTGCACATAATACCTGCTCCGGGAGGCATCATAAGTACGAGAAGAATTACTGGATAAGACAGAAAGACATGTGAAGGAAAGAGACAGAGCCTTGGTATGCATCCAGTGCAGCACCAGTTAAAATCAGACTGGGGGTTAGTCAAGTGCATTTTAGAGCTGAAGACTCACCACTGACTTACTGCAGCTTCACAAAGTACTGTGAATCAGCTGAGCTCTGCTAACTGCCCATAGCACAACAATGTACTGATGACTATTTTTAGTTATTTTTACTAAATTTAGCTGTACTGCCTCACACTTGCTGCTAGCCTATATACATGGATGGTGACTGCAGCACATGACTTACCACCCTGCTAGCTATGATAGCAGAAGAGATTTTTTTTTTCCCCACCCTGTTTCAGATGACAGTCCAGTGCATAAACTGCCAGTAAAGATGAGTATAAACTCAGCTGCCAAATTGCACACTGGCATGGTGGAGCCTTGGTTGTGCCTTTAGTTCTGTTGACTCTGCTGCAAAGGCAGTAAGCCAGGGCAGAGCATGGCTGAAAACTATCTGAGGCTGCTGCTGCTGTTTGCTCGGGAAACACAGGTCAGAACATTTAGCCAATAATACATGGTAACATTCATCATTGTATCTTTTTTTAATCATTCCTGCCAGATATGGAAGCTAAAGTAATTGAAGTCATATTTATGGTGACAGGAGGTCAGTCCTGAGTTGTGCCTCAATTTAATAAGCCTTTGTTCTGTAGTTCAGTTACACTGATTAAATTGCTGCTGGCAGAGGCTGGCAGAAAGAAACCATTTAGGAAGACTGGGGCACAGCTGAGAAATGTGATGGGAGGGAGAAACCCTTTAGCAGTGCAACTTTAGAGTCTTCCTGATCAAGTTTGTGAAAGCTGGCACAAGCTGCAATTGCTGCACAGAAAGTGAGGGCCTGCCTCCAAGAAGCAAAACAAGCAGGGTATTGCAACAAAGTTCCTAGAAGGTTATTTTCACTGCTAAACAAAACAACAGAGGAAGTATTGAGGAAACTTTCATAGTGAAAACCAACACAAGGAAAGCAGCTGGATAATCTATAGTTACAGAGATTCAGGGGAGATGAAAGCCAGCTTCTGCAGGCTGAACAAGTCAAGAGCTGTTTGATTTCTTCTGCTCACCACACTTGGAAAAACTTCTCTTGATGAGTCACGCTGAGCCTGATGAAGGCCAGGATCTGACTTAGGCCTGCTCTTGTCTTCTGAGGAACCATTCACCTGTATACAAAAGATAAAAGTTGACTTCTCCTTAAAGATACACTTGAAGTGCTTTACCTGCATTCAGCTTCCCCTAGCTGGGTCATTTGCCCAGTCTTTGTGACTAAAGAAAACCAACAGACTACAATTGCTCTGGGACAGCAGCAGTGCCTTCCATCCTTTCCATTCGAATAGTGAGGGGGAAGATCTGGAAGGCACAGAGGAACTGGACCTGAACTCCCTTTCTAAGCTTTACAGCCTGAAGAGAGAGAAAGGAAAACACAATCACGAACCAGGAGGAATGTGGCTAGCAGCAGCCAAAACAATCATCACATGGCTTTGCCGAGGCATGCCAGGGGCATGCTCCATGCCTGCCAATCTTTCCCAGTCAGCTGTGGCAGCCCATGAATCTAACTGCTCCTTGGCATCAACACCTGCCTTTCCTTCCATGAAGGCATGGTTTAGCTGATGTGGTGGTGTTAGGTTTTAGGCTGGACTTGATGATCTTGGAGGACTTTTGTCAGGAGGAGCACCGCAGAGACAGAACAGACATCAATGTGATTAAGCCTTAACTTGAGGTGATTCAATAGCTCCTTTTATAGCTAGCAAGTGGGGGGCGTTGGCTAATACTGCAAGCTAATTGGTAAAGGGGATTATATGTGGAAGACAATAATTGGCTTTTAACAATAAACATTTCACGCCTCTCTAGCCAGAAAGTTCCAGAAGCAGGAACTGTCTCAGTCTGTACCGCTCTGCTGGTTTGAACTAATTGGAGAGTTTGGGTGAGAGAGGAAAACAGATGGTGTCACTTCACTCACAGCTCTACTGAGAAAGAAAAAGAAATTGTTTTAAGAGTTGTAACCCAAATATAGATAAGCCAGACTGCTCCAGGCCTCTTGCATGGTTCCTTTGTCTCTGCCTTTGTAGCTAGTTCTCAGTAATTCCACTAAGCTCTTTTCTACTGCTAACCTCCCTGGCTGATCTACCTCTGCCTATCTGCTGCATCAACAGATGGTGAGATAAGATTGGGGAAGGGGGGAAAGGTGGTAGGGGGTGGTTGGAAAACCCCTCTTAGAGATTTTGGTCTCTGGGAGGGCTGTGGTGTTTCTGTATTACCTTTTCACTGTATATATCTGTAAATAGCTGTTATACATTGTAAATATCTGCTTGTATATTGTGCATTACTGTAAATATAAAGCTTCATTTACCAACTTCCAGCTGTTCTGAGTCCTAGCTGGGGTTATATCAAAGTGGGAGGGGCCAGGTAACTGCTAAACCTCCACAACCACTCTTTTTCTTCCCTCTGTTCCAGCTCCACTTTCTGCTCACAGGTGTTCTGCTCTGCTTCTGTTCAAAGGCATTCCTCACAGCGGGGGTGCTCACCACTATCAGGCTATCCCTTCTTAGAAATCTCTCCGCAGACTTTTCCAGCCTCAGTGATTCTGTGACTTTGCTCAAAAGCCTTTCCTTTGTGGGGAGTTTTTGGTATTACCATTCATGACTTACTCAGGAACCCCACCAGAGAGCAGAAGAGAGCACCTACACGCTCACTGCAGCAGCTCTAAAGACCTTTTGATGAAGTGCAACCTGTTCTAGTGGGAGGTGTCCCTGCCTATGGCGGAAGGTTTGAACTAGATGACCTTTGAGGTCCCTTCCAACATAAACCATTCTATGATTCTATGATTGTGTGAAAAGCAACTACACAAATCAAATTTCATGGCCCCACTAGGAGCAAACTCATTACTAAAGAGAGTGGCTGCTCTGTTTACCTTCTGGTCGTGTTGGCTCTCTGTGAAGCTGGTTGTATCTACAGAGCTACTCAAGAACAGCGGCAAAGAGGAGGGTCTGCTTCTGCCTTCTGGATTTGGTGGATCTTGATTCTAGAAAGAAGAATACCTCAGTGTAAGAAGACAGACACCTGATGGGCACGGTCAACAATGCACCAAAGCAACCCACCACTCCCAGTTTTACTTTCAGTGGCTCAGAGAGGTTGCCTACATGGCATTTGTTCAGGCAGACATAAGTGGCTGTGCTTGCACACTGAGCTGACTGGAAGCTGCAGAGATGTAAGGTTACTGCTTAGTCTGAATCACTAAGCCTGGATGGCCCTTTAAGCTGCAGAAAACTGACTCTGAGCTTGAACTAAGAGGGCTTCCAGCTGGTTTATAACATTCACAGAATCACAGAAACATCTAGGTTGGAAAAGACCCTCAGGATGACCAAGTCAAACCCACTCTACAAGATTCACCTCAAACCATATCCCTTAAGCACCACATCCAAATCACCCTAAACACATCCAGAGTCTGCAACTCCACCACCTCCCTGGGCAGATCATTCCAGTGCCTGACCACTCTCTTAATGAAAAACTTTTTCCTAACACCAATCTAAACCGCCCCAGTCTCAGCTTGAGGCCATTCCCCCTTGTTCTTTCTCCAATTACCTGTGAGAAGAGCCCAGCAGCAGCTTCTCCTCAATGTCCCTTCAGGTACCTGCAGACAGCAATGAGGTCTCCCCTCAGCCTCTTCTTCCTCAAACTAACCATTCTCAGCACCCTCAGTCGCTCCTCATAAGATTTATCCCAAGCTTTGTTGCCCTCCTCTGGACCCGCTCCAGCACCTCCACACCTCTCTTGTATTGTGGTGCCCAAAACTGAACACAGCACTCAAGGTGTGGCCTCACCAAAGCCAAGTACAAGGGGAAAATCACCTCCCTGCTCCTGCTGGCCACAGCCTTTTTAATACAAGCTGCTGTACAAGCCAATACAACGTTGACAGACTAGATGTGGATTGGTTTATAAAACATCATCTGAACATGTCTAAAAAGCACACGGTAAGAACAACACACAGGTTTTCATTTGGAGGCATCAAAGTGCATTTCATTGCAGCATCATGTCCATCATCTTCTAATTTCCATGTGGCTTACTCTTCAAAGAGATTCCCTCAATGTAAAATCAAACCCAGAGCAGACAGACTGTGCAATGCCTGCTTAATGCATAAAATGAGAAACAAGCTTCTGATTAACCAAGGCAAGAGCCACCTTGCAAGGCCAATGTGGTGGTTTAGAAGTTACCTGCCCCCCCCACCCTTTGAAATGACCCAGGGTAGGACTCAGTCAGCTGGAAGTTAATAAATGAAGCTTTATATTTACAACTATGCACAATATACAAGCAGATATTTACAATGTATAACAGACATTTACAGATATATACAGTAAAAAGGTAATACAGAGATCAAAATCCCTAAGAGGGGTTTCTACCCACCCCTACCACCTTCCCCCCTTCCCCAGTCTTATTTCACCATCTGTTTCATGCAGTAGATAGACAGAGTCAGATCAGCCAGGGAGGTTAGCAGCAGGAAAGAAGTTAGTGAAATTATTCAGATTCAGCTACAAAAGGCAGGGAGAAAAGAGCCATGCAAGAGCAGCTACAGCCCCAGAGCTGTCTGAAGCAGTCTGACTTACGTATATTTGGGTTACAACTCTTAAAACACTTTTTTTTCCTTTCTCAGTAAAGCTGTGAGTGAAGCAGCACCATCAGTGTTTTCATTTCTCAGCCTATAGCCTAATTTCTCATTCAAATCCTCCAATTATTTCAAACCAGCATGGCCAAGATCAGGAAAATTCCTTTGAGCACGTTCTAAAGAAATTACAAACTTCTTTCTTCCCAAAATCAAGTGCAGTTAATGTGTCACCTGAGGGCACTGTCCACCTCTTCTGGCCTCCCTGCAGACTGAAGATATCACAGTGACCCAGTCCTCTGTTTCCTGCCTGTAGATTGAAGGAAAAGAAATTAAAATCTACTCACAGGTAAAATACAAAGAAAAGCCTTTTGCCTACCTCTGTCTTCCTATGGGGCCCAAAATAACACTTCCTGAAATCACTGGGTTAAATCTGCATCTTCCTTTTCAAGAGAGTCTGCTTGGCTGGCCACAGCAAGACAGGAAAGTTTGACTTCAGAGAGGAGCAGCCCAGAGATGGGAGCAGAGGGGTAGGCAGAGGGGGCTGTATGCATGTGCAACAGACACAAAGAGGGAGAAAAGGAGAGGTAGGATGGTGCTTTCTGCTTGATTTTCTGTGTGTAATGCTGCTCTGCTAAGTCCTACCATGAAGACAGGTAACAAAGGCTTGGGAATGTGTTTGGGCAAGCAGGATGAGAAACGTGCCATGAAAGGACACCTGAAGCCCTGTTTCATTCCTGGGGTGAATTTAGTTGGGCTAATTCTGGAATGCTTGGCACCAAGTGTGCTCTGTGAGAGCAGTGCCTGTGGGGTGACACGTTCAAGCAACACTCAGGTATGTGTTTTCCTTCTGCACTTATCAGCATTTCACACATCAGCTGCTCTTCTGCATGAAGGCAGAAAAAAACCCAAAACTCATTAAATATTTGTGACTGGGAAACTGAAGATGAGAAGCTGGGAAGCAGCAACAGAAGAGTACTGTGCCAAATGTCCTCCCTCTCCTGGCCAAGCTTTGGCTGGGCACATCAACAGCAGCAGTTTCTGCCCTTGCTGAGGACTGGATTGCAGCTGGGGAAAGCAGGGAGCATACCACACCTGCTGCAATAAAGGCCTCAGTCATTGCTTTTAGGATATGTTTCTCTTTTGGAGAATTTTCCCCTTCAATCTGCTTCCTTTCATTATCAACCTACTTTCCATGGCAAGATTTCTTCTTGTGATTTATCCACGAAGAACAGAAGCTTTCCTAACTCCCAGGAGCTGCTAGGTGAGAAGACAAAGCTCTCTCCTCTTCTCTTGACCCTTATCTGGTAGAACTATGACATGGCACTGCCACACTGATGTACTGCTGCTGCCATCCCCACTCCCAGCAGCATGCTCCCACTAACTCTGCATGTTGGATCTTGTGGCTGCAGGGAAGACTACCTCCCCTGCCTGAACCAGCAAAAATTAATGTGGTCAGAGGGATAAAAAAGCAACACAGAACAGAGCAGTTTTCCTTTGGATCAACCAGCTGAATCCTTTCATCCCAGATCTGTACCATCAGTTGCTGAGGCACAGGAAGAGACGGGAGCAGCTGCAAAGGAGTAGGACTTTGCCTTCTTGTGATTTATCCACCAAGAGCAGAAGCTTTCCTAACTCCCAGGAGCTGCTGGGTGAGAAGACAAAGCTCTCTGCTCTTCTCTGATGGGAGCAGCTGCAAAGGAGTAGGACCTTGCCTTGGGGCAACAGCTTAGCGTTGCATTAGCTTAACTGTAATGTCAGACTGTACTTGCACATCTTTCTATGCCTACCTGCTGTTCCCAATGAGGTAGTAACACCTGTTTCCAGTACTGATGGACATCACCTGCTCAGGAAGGCATTTAAACATCTTCCTCACCGTTTCCATAATTTCAGAGTTGCTTATGCCAACTCCCACGTTTATGATTCTGTTAAGAGAAGCATATGAAGCATGCTACATAACTACATCCACACACAGAGAGGCAAACGTGTGTGTATATGTGTATTTTACATTAAGCACAGCATGAACAGGATGACAGCTGCATAGGAACTCCTACTTGCATGGGAGCTCCATACTTGCTGAAGGGCAGGGATGCCATCCAGAGGGATCTGAACAGGCTGGAGAGGTGGGACCAGGCTAACCTCATGAAATTTAACAAGGCCAAGTGTAAGGTCCTGCACCTGGGTCGCTGCAATCCCAAGCGCAACTCCAGGCTAGGTGGGGAATGGCTGAGAGCAGCTCTGAGGAAAAGGACCTGGGGGTCTGGGTGGATGAGAAGCTCAACATGAGCCAACAGTGTGCACACGCAGCACAGACAGCAACTGTGTGCTGGGCTGCAGCAAGAGAAGTGTGGCCAGCAGGGCAAGAGAGGGGATTCTCCCCCTTTACTCTGCTCTCGTCAGACCCCATCTGGAGTACTGTGTGCAGTTCTGGAGCTCCAAACACAAGAAGGACATGGAACTGCTGGAGAGAGTCCAGAGGAGGGCCACGAAGATGATCAGAGGGCTGGAGCACCTCTGCTACGAGGACAGGCTGAAGGAGTTGGGGCTTTTCAGCCTGGAGAAGAGAAGGCTTCAAGGAGACTTTATAGTAACCTTCCAGTATCTGAAGGGGCCTACAGGAGGGCTGGGGAGGGACTATTCACAAGGTCTTGTAATGAGAGGACAAGGGGGAATGGGTTCAAATTGGCAGAGGGGAGATTTAGATGGGATGTTAGGAGGAAGTTCTTCACAGTGAGGGTGGCAAGGCACTCGAACAGGTTGCCCGGGGAGGTTGTGGCTGCTCCCTCCCTGGATGTGTTCAAGGCCAGCCTGGATGAGGTCTTGGGCAACCTGATCTAGTGTGAGGTGTCCCTGCCTATGGCAGGGGGGTTGGAACTGGATGATCTTTGAGGTGTCTTCCAACCTAGACCATTCTATGATTCTAAAAAAATATTTTTCCACAGGAAAAAAATAAATCAAAAGAAATTAAGTGCACACATTCAAAACAGAAGGCCTTTCAGTGAAGAAAATTTCCTAGCAAAAGAAGCCAAATCACATTTGCAAAGACTCGTGCCCAGACTTTGGATCTTTTGTTTCTGAAAGATGAGGCTGCTGGTCTAAAACAGAAACCCGAGAAGAAATGATTACTAGAACAAAATCCTGCAGATGTTTCTGAACAGCTGCAGAACAATAAATGTGATTTGTAAGTAAATGTCACAGGATCACAGGATGTCAGGGGCTGGAAGAGACCCAAAGAGGTCATCGAGTCAAACTCCCTTGCCAGAGCAGGACCAGACAATCTAGCTCAGGTCACAGAGGAACAAATCCAGATGGGCCTTGAAAGTCTCCAGAGAAGAAAACTCCACAGCATCTCTGGGCAGCCTTTCCAATGCTTTGTGACCCTTACAGTGAAGAAGTTCCCCCTCATGTTGAGCTGGAACCTCCTGTGCTGCAGCTTCCATCCATTGCTCCTTGGCCCATCCCAGGGAGCAAGTGAACTGAGCCTGTCCTCCCCATCCTGACCCCCAGCCCTCAGATATTTATAAACATTTATTAAATCCTCTCTCAGTCTTCTTGTGCTGGTTTGAGCTAATTGGAGAATTTGAGTGAGAAATTAGACTACTGTCTGAGAGAGGTAAACACAGGATGTCACTTCACCAGAGTTTTACTGAGAAAGAAAACAAAAATTGTTTTTAAGTGGTGTACCCAAAACACAGATATCAGATGGTTTCTGACCACTCTGGCTGTGGCTGCTCTTTGCATGGTCTCCTTTGTCTCTCTGTCTTGGTAGCTAATTCAAAGTAATTCTACTAACTGCTTTCCTGCTACTAACCCCCCTGGCCAATCTATCTCCGCTTATCTTCAGCATCAACAGGTGGTCAGATAAGATTGGGGAAGGGGGGAAAGGTGGTAGGGGTGGTTGGTTACCCCTCTTGGGGATTTTGGTCTCTGGGAGGGCTGTGGTGTTTCTGTATTACCTTTTCACTGTATATATCTGTAAATATCTGTTATACATTGTAAATATCTGCTTGTATATTGTGCATTGCTGTAAATATAAAGCTTCGTTTATTAGTTTCCAGTGTTCTGAGTCCTAGCCGGGGTTTATAAAAGGTGGGGGGTCAGGTAACTGCTTAAACACTTCTCTTCTCCAGACTAAAAAGCCCAAGGTTCATCAGCTTCTCCTCATCAGACAGTGTTCCAATCCCCTAATCACCCTCATAGCCCTCTGCTGGACCCTCTCCAGCAGATCCCTGTCCCTCTTAAACTGGGGAGCCCAAATCTGAACGCATTATTCAAATATCTATGAATGATGGTTTAATGGAGGGGAAGAGGAACAGATAATGGATACTTAAATAGAAGCATTAGTTCCATTAACTTCCAAGAAGTTAATTCAGTAAAAATAACAACATTAATGATGGTAATAATGTAACCACATACCACTGAGCAAGCTGCAATTGTTTTGCCAGCTTCACAGTGTAAATCTTTTAATGGAAAAAGCACAACAGCCAGGTGAGTCCAGTGGCCTCCATGCCTAACAATTCCAGGAGCCTGAAGTATTAAGCTCCAGGCCTGACTGGTAAAATCCTTACACTTCCCTTCATCAAAGGCTTTGAGAAGACCTTGTAGTAGCCTTCCAGTATCTGAAAGGGGCCTACAGAAAGGCTGGGGAGGGACTATTAACAAGGTCTTGTTATGACAGGACAAGGAGTAATGGGTTTAGACTGGTGGAGGGGAGATTTGAACAGGATGTTAGGAGGAAGTTCTTCACAGTGAGGGTGGTGAGACACTGGCACAGGTTGGCCAGGGAGGCTGTGGATGCTCCCTCCCTGGGTGTTCAAGACTAGATTGGATGATGCCTTGAGTGAACTGTTCTAGAGGGAGATGTCCCTGCCTATTGTTGGGGGGGGGTGGAACTGGATGATCTTTGAGGTCACTTCCAACCTAACCCATTCTATGATTCTGTGATTCATATTTATTTTTTCCCTTCCACGTAGTTCATACCACATGTGAGATGGTAAATGTGCTAATACAAAACCACTGACACCCAACCTTGTTGCAGTGGGCACTGCACTAGGGAGAATGAACCTGTTCTAGTGGGAGGTGTCCCTGCCTATGGTGGGGGGGTTGGAACTGGATGATCTTTGAGGTCACTTCCAACTTAAACCATTCTGTGATTCTATGATTCATATTTATTTTTTCCCTTCCACATAGTTCATACCACATGTGAGATGGTAAATGTGCTAATACAAGACCACTGACACCCAACCTTGTTGCAGTGGGCACTGCACTGGGGAGAATGAACCTGTTCTAGTGGGAGGTGTCCCTGCCTACGGTAGGGGCTTGGAACTGGATGAGCTTTGAGGTTCCTTCCGACCTAAACCATTCTATGATTCTGTGACCGACCCAAATGAGCCAAGCACAGCAATTCCTTGGCAGAGTAAGAAGCAGTGGGGCAAGCAGCATCAACCCAAAGTGCTACATGAAAGCCCAGGATACTTCTGCACAACTTGTGAAGAACTTCACAAAGTCATAAGGTGGAAGAGGTTGTGTGCCATAGGTAAGAGTGGCACAGCCCATCCTTACTGGCTTGTAAGTGAATGCATAGCACTGTCCTCACAGGAGATAAAATATCTTTTCACTTCAGGACTACAGCCTGTGGGATCAGAGAGCTAAGAAATGTTTGGTTTGCAGATACCACATCACCACAACCACTTGCGGAGATGTATCAAATTTCACCAAAGGAACTCAGTGTTTTCACTTCTACACCTATCATACACTGTAAGCTGCCCAAGGTGATATTTTTTTGCAGTTCAGTGGGATCTGGATCATAGAAACATAGAATGGTTTGGGTCATCTAGTCCAACTCCCTCTGTAGGGGCATCCTCAGCTATATCAGGCTGCCCAGAGCCTTTTCAAGCCTCACCTTGAGTATACTCAGGGATGGGGCCCCAGCCACCTCTCTGTGCAACCTGTTCCAGTGTTTCACCACCTTCGTGGTAAAGAACTTCTACCTAAAATCCAATCTACATCTGCTCTTCTCTAGTTTGAAGTCATTGTCCCTCATCCTGTTACTGCAGACCTTTGTAAACAGTCTCTCTCCATCCTTCTTGTAGGACTCCTTCAGGTACTGGAAGGCTGCTATTAGGTCTCTCCAGAGCCTCCTCCAGACTTAACCACCCCAGCTCCCCCAGCCTGTCTTCATAGCAGAGATGCTCTGACCCCCTGATCATTTTTGTGGCCCTCCTCTGGACATTCTCCATCAGGTCCATGTTCTTCCTATACTGAGGGCTCCAGACCTGGACACAGTACTCACAAAATCACAGAAGGTTAGGGGCTGGGAAGGACCTCAAAAGCTCATCCAGTCCAACTCCCCTGCCAGAGCAGGTTCACCTATACCAGATCATACAGGAATGCATCCAAGCAAATTTTGAATATCTCCAGAAAGGGAGACTCCACAACGCACCCTGGGCAGCCTGTTCCAGTGTTCTGTCATTCTCACAGTGAAAAAAATCCTCCTCATGTTTCCATGAATCTTTCTGTGCCTCAGCTTCCATCCATTGCCCCTTCTCCTGTCATCAGGCATCACCCAGCAGAGCCTGGCTCCAGCCTCCTGGCACTCACCCTTCACATATTTATAAACACCGATGAGGTCACCTCTCAGTCTCCTTTTCTCCAAGCTGCAGAGCCCCAACTCCCTCATTCTCTCCTCATAAGAGAGATGTTCCATTCCCTTAATCATCTTTGTGGCTCTGTGCTGGACTCTCTCAAGCAGTTCTATGACCCTCTTGAACTGGAGGGCCCAGAACTGAATGCGTGATCACCTCACTCCAGATGAGGTGATCAAGGACCTCACTCAGGAACAAGTGACAATCAGTCAGTGGCCATTTAACAGTGCTGACACACGACACAAAATTAAAAAAAAGGTGCTGCATTTGAGTTACATACTGATCAACAGCTATGGAGCCTTTTGTGTTCTGGCCTTTTAGGTACTTCAGGATGTAACTGCCCGTGCTGGATTTGGACAGGATGAAAAAACGCCTCTTCCAGGAATTCTGCAGAAGAGAAAGTAATTTGTCTCTCATTAAAATTCAGGAAAGCAGCAATTAACAGATGCTTATCGAGGGATTGCTGGAATATGACTAATTGGTGCTAGCATACCTGTGAGCTGAAAAGTTGAAGGGGAGGCGATTTGATCAGGAATCCGTGCTTGGAGACTCCGCCTTCAGGGCAGAAAGCATTTTGTGTTCCCACTAACCAAGGAGAAATGAAGCATTACTTAATTTGTTGCCAATTAATCTCTTACAAAGACCTGCTTGGACTGGAAATCACAGAATCACAGAAAATATCTGGTGGGAAGAGATCCCAAAGATCACCCAGTCCAACTTTTGACCCGGCACTGAAGGGTCCAACACTAAACCACGTCCCTAAGTACGAAGTCCACATGCTGCTTAAACACCTCCTGGGATGGTGACTCCACTATTCCAATGTTTGAGAACCCCCTCTGTGAAGAAGCATTTCCTAGCATCCAGCCTGAACCTCCCTTGGAAATTGTTGCTGAGCAGTGGGTTGCTGTGCTTAAATGGGCATCGAGCACATTACAATCAGAGAGGAGAAACACGAATCAAGGCTATAAAATGCAGAGCCAGGCTCTGCTTCCCTCATATTAATTAACCTCCCTCCCCCTGCTGGCCATGCTTCTCCTGGGCTGCAAGAGAAGTGTGGCCAGCAGGGCAAGGGAGGGGATTCTGCCCCTTTACCCTGCTCTCCTCAGACCCCACCTGGAGTACTGTGTGCAGTTCTGGAGCCCCCAACACAAGAAGGACATAGAACTGCTGGAGAGAGTCCAGAGGAGGGCCACAAGGATGCTGAGAGGGCTGCAACAGCTCTGCTATGAGGACAGGCTACAAGAGTTAGGGCTCTTCAGCCTAGAGAAGATCTTATAGTAGCCTTCCAATATCTGAAAGGGGCCAACAGGAAGGCTGGAAAAGGACTATTGACAAGGTTTCGCTATGACAGGACAAGGAGTAATGGGTTTAAACTGGCAGAGGAGAGTTTTAAACTGGATATTAGGAGGAAGTTCTTTACAGTGAGGCTTGGTTTCAGAACCAAGCAGTTCTTGCATCACTACAAAGCTTGGTCATGTTCCAGTATCTGAAAGGGCCCTACAGGAAGGCTGGGGAGGGACAATTCACAAGGTCTTGTTATGACAAGACGAGGAGTTTAAACCAGTAGAGGGGAGATTTAAACTGGATCTTCTTTACAGTGAGGGTGGTGAGGCACTGGAACAGGCTGTCCGGGGAGGTTGTGGCTGCTCCCTCCCTGGAGGCATTGAAGGCCAGGTTGGATGAGGCCTTGAGTGACCTGTTCTAGTGGGAGGTGTCCCTGCCTATGGTACAGGGGGGTTGGAACTGGCTGATCTTTGAGGTCCCTTCCAACCTAAACCATTCTATGACTCTATGTTTCTGCTGCCAATTGGCCCAAATTATTAACTAATGATAGTGACAAGTAATGATAGCTCCATCCTGAATAGCAGGCTTGGAAGATACATTGAGTCAATGCCTAATATAGGTGATCTTAGTTAACTTTTGGAGTCTGGTCTTGTTTAACTTCACAATTAGTGATCTAAAAGACAATGAAGTCTGCAGACGGCATTCAGTCTGGATAGGTTGCAAACAGACCTTACACTGAATCATGGCACAAGAGGAAAACATCTTAAAACTAAAAGAGGAGCTAAAAAACTCAGGGAGAAAAATGCCTGAATGTATTTGCTTATGAGCCTCTGTGGCCAGCTGTAGTTTAAGATCCACATTTTCTAATCACTGATGGATTTCTGATCAAAATCTCAGTTTTAGTAATGCACTTTGACAGCCAATGAAAGGAGCGGCAGTTTCATTCCTCTTTTTACACACAGAATCACAGAGTCACAGAATGGGCTGGGCTGGAAGGAACCTCCCAGGGACATCTAGTCCAACCCTCTTTGCATAAGCAGGGGCATGCCTAACTAGATCAAGTTGCCCAGAGTCCTGCATATGGCAAAATTAATATTCCAGTGACTGGAAGAGGCACAGTCATCCTCATCTGGGATCTTCCAGTACAGGAGAGTAAAGAGCAGGCAGAAATTCTGGGAAACACAACACTGAATCATAGAATGGTTTAGGTTGGAAGGGACCTCAAAGATCATCCACTTCCAACCCCCTGCCATAGGCAGAGACACCTCCCACTAGATCAGGTCGCTCAAGGCCTCATCCAGCCTGGCCTTGAACACCTCCAGGCACAGAACAGCCAGAACCTCCCTGGGCAACCTGTGCCAGTGTCTCACCACTCTCACTGTAAAGAATTTCTTCCTAAAATCCTGTTTAAATCTCCCCTCTTCCAGTTAAACTGCTCATCCTGTCACTACAAGACCTTGTGAATAGTCCCTCCTCAGCCTTCCTGAAGGGCCCTTTCAGATACTGGAACATGACCAAGCTTTGTACTGATGGAAGAAATGCTTGGTTCTGAAACCTCATTTGCTACCAGCTTCAGACCAGGTAAGGCTTCATCATCAGTGCCCTGGAGATACTGACTGTACCTCCCAGTTGCCAGATAATTTTTTTTTAAGGAATGTAATGTTTCCAACAAGTTTCATCTTCTGTGTTAGGTACCAGAAAAAAATTTCCTGCAAAAGGAAATGCTGCACATAGGACAGATTCTTTAAGGAAGCAAAGGGAATTAACACAGTGTAACTCCAGAAAAGATCTCAATAATTAGAGAATAGATCTTATGAAGAGTTACTGAAGGAGCTGGAGATGCTAAGTCTGAAAAAGAGGAGGCTGAGGGGAGGCCTCTTCATCATCTAAAGCTACCTAAAAGATTGGTGCTGGTCTCTTCTCACAGGTAATTAGTGACAGAATTAAGAGGGAATAGCCTCAAGCTGAGACTGAGTAGGTTTAGAGTGGACATTAGGAAAGCTTTTTCTTGGAAAGAGTGCTTAGGCATTGGAATGGGCTGCCCTGGGAGGTGGTGGATATGGATATGTTTAAAGATGGTTTAGATGTGGTGCCTGGGGATAAGGTTTAGGGTGAACCTTGCAGAGTAGGAATATCAGCTGGACTTGATGATCCTGAGGGGCCTTCCCAACCCAAGTGTTTCTGTGACTTTGTGACTCGACATCTTTCAGGATGCTGTTTCAGCCTGGTTTTCACTTCTTGTTTAACACAAAATCCTTAGCAGGTGGAGGGTAAAGAGAATTATGTCATATACGGATAAGAATGGGTCAAAACCTGATTCAACTTCACTACTGCCAAAACTTGGTAAACGAAGTTTTGTACCTGCAGAATTTCTTTGACTTGTAGAAGCCATGC
Organism: Psilopogon haemacephalus; assembly: GCA_013396835.1. Lineage (NCBI taxonomy): Eukaryota > Metazoa > Chordata > Aves > Piciformes > Megalaimidae > Psilopogon > Psilopogon haemacephalus. The sequence goes on from VWZI01018611.1 coordinate 158,867, forward strand.
TGCTTGTTTCTTCCACCCAGAGAGCAGAGAGAGCAAAGCCCTTTGAAGCTAATTCCTTTCGCTTTGCTTGATGCTGTGCAGCATTTCACTGCATGCACGGGGGCCTGGGAGGACAACGAATACCTCACAGGTGTTTGTTTTCACAGTGGTACTTCGACTACATAAAACAAGCAGAGGAGAATCTGTAATGTAAATAATAATTCATTTAAACACATTATGTTGTATATGCTTAGATTTCATCATTTAATATATACAACTTAATGTTTTAGTACATCATCCTAGTATATTCTATGATAATTATAACACTCTGAATAACAAAAATTATCAAGAAAGATTATTTGCTGCCAGCAGAGCACACATTATGCTGTATATTCTTAGATTTCATCATTTAATATATCCAACTTAATGTTTTAGTACATCATCCTAGTATATTCTATGATAATTATAACACTCTGAATAACAAAAATTATCAAGAAAGATTATTTGCTGCCACCAGAGCTTCATTATGCCTCTTCCTCTGTGCTAGACAAAACACACACTATTTAGGAACACAAACTGCCATGTATGTTTCTGCCTCAGCAACACATAAAACAGGCATAGCTTGGCCTAGAGAGCACAAAATCTATTTAGAAAAATCTAATCACAGTATTCTGGCAATTACAATAGTTTGCAAGTCTGTAGCATTCTTAATACAATCTCCTTAGAGCAACTAATAAACAGCCTTGTCTGCTGGTTTGAACTCGCTGGAGGATTTTAATAAGACATTAGACTACAGGCTGAGAAAGGACAACATTCCAGTGTCTCCTTCACTCGTTGGTTTACTGAAATGGTATAAAGTTAGAGCCATGTTCTAGTTTGAACTAATTGGAGGATTTGAATGAGAAATTAGACTATAGGCTGAGAAAGGACAACATTCCAGTGTCTCCTTCACTCATTGGTTTACTGAAATGGTATAAAGTGAGAACCATGTGCTGGTTTGAACTAATTGGAGGATGTGAATGAGAAATTAAGACTATAAGCTAAGAAAAAAAACAAACAAACAAACCAAAAAACTGATGATGCTACTTCACTCACAGCTTTACTGAGAAAGAAAAAAAAAATGTTTTAAGATTTGTAACCCAAATATAGATAAGTTTCAGACCGCTCTGGGCTGTGGCTGCTCCTGCATGGCTTTCTCATTTTGTAGCTGAATCTGAATAATTTCACTAACTTCTTTCCTGCTGCTAATCCCCCTGGCTGATCTACCTCTGCCTATCTGCTGCATAAAACAGATGGTGAGATAAGATTGGGGAAAGGGGGGAAGGTGGTAGGGGTGGTTAGAGACCCCTCTTAGAGATTTTTGGTCTCTGGGAGGGGTATGATGTTTCTGTATTACCTTTATACTGTATATATCTGTAAATATCTGTTATACATTGTAAATATCTGCTTGTATATTGTGCATTGCTGTAGCCTGGGTTATATAAAAAAGTTGGGGGGGGGCAGATAACTGCTAAACCACTACAAACCAAAACATAGATAAGACAGAGCTGTTTGAGCCACGCTTGCTGCTGTATCTCTCTCTCTGCCTTCTTAGTTGGATCTGTGTAACTTCACTAACTGCTTCCCTGCTGCTAATACCCCTGACTGATCTACCTTTGCTTACCTGGCACGTAAGACAGGTAGTGGGATGAGATTGGGAAGTGGGGGGAAGATGGAAGGGTGGTTGGGACTGATCTCTGGGAGGGGTGTGGTGTTTCTGTATCACCTTTTCACCGTAAATACCTGTAAATATCTGTTATATACTGTAAATATCTGCTCGTATATTGTGCGAAGCTGTAAATATAAAGCTTTGTTCCTTAACTTCCAGCTGGCTGAGTCTAGCCTGGGCAATTCCACAGTGTGGGGGGATGGAGGCAAGGAACTGCTGAACCACCACATGTTGAAATAAAGTTCTCAGCTTTCTAAGAGGTGGATTAGCATTATGATTTCTTCAGAGGGGTAACCAGAGAGCATTTGGTTTTACCTGATTTTGCATCATGTCCTCCAGCATTAGCAGCGAAATGGGGATCTCACTGTAAACCTGAGAAGACTTCACTGTAAACCTGCGAAGTTAAATGCTCACTGCCATAAATCAGGCTTGTGGCAGAGATGGGAACAGAGGCTGGTAGGAAGGCAGAATGCCCCAGTGCATCTCCATCAGCTTCTCAGGAGTTTTGTTAAACAACCCTTTAACAAAACGGGGAGGCAGAGGTCTGTGGGGTTTGGTAAGTGCAGGAACACAGCAATGGAGCATTCAGAAGGTAAAACGTGGATTTGGCTAATGGGTCTCTGCTGTTAGGGTTTTGGTTTTTTACGAGCTAATTTTCCTTTCAGTGTTTTCCTTCAAGAACACCATTTAGGAATCAGGATGATCAGAGCACTGATGTTTCTCTGCAGTTCGTATGTGAGCTCTGCACTCCTCTCAGTTGACTGCATGCACAGTTTGCACACTGGATGTGGTTTTATTACCTTGCAATTGCTTTCTTCTTTCTTTAAAATCAGATCTAGTTTCTCTCATACACTTATGTTTCCACTTTGTAGTATAGAATCATAGAATGGTTTAAGTTGGAAGAGACCTCAAAGATCATCCAGTTCCAACCCCCCACCACAGGCAGGGACACCTCCCACTAGAAAAGGTTGCTCAAGGCCTCATCCAACCTGGCCTTGAACACCTCCAGGGAGGGAGCAGACACAACCTCCCTGGGCAATCTGTGCCAGTGTCTTGCCACCCTCACTGTAATGAACTTCCTCCTAACATCCTATTTAAATCTCCTCTCTGCCAGTTTAAACCCATTCCCCCTCGTCCTGTCATTACAAGACCTTGTGAATAGTCTCTGCCCAGCCCTCCTGTAGCCCCCTTCAGATACTGGAAGGCTACTCTAAGGTCTCCTCGAAGCCTTCTCTTCTCCAGGCTGAAAAGCCCCAACTCTCTCAGCCAGTCCTCATAGCAGAGGACTGTCTGTTTGCAACATCATTTAGGAAGCTTCCAGAAGTTTCCTTTTGCCTTAGCTCAGAGCTCTCATTCCTTGCAAAATCATATTCTGTCCCTGTAGTAACTTGGCTCGAAGTTGGCTGTTAGCTACAGTGAGGTTACACTGTCTCCAACATGTGTGCAACCTGAAGCTGCAGAGCCTCTCCAGGCAAAATCTGAAAGACTGCAAGTGCTGTTCTCTAGCTCTTTTCAGAGTTCTATAGCTGGACTGGGAGATTTAATGTGTTCCATTTGTTTCTGTTACTTCAGTGATTTACTGCATGATGGCAGAAGCAAGCTTGGTATGATCAGGATTGGTGGCCAGAAATGGTTAATTATTTTCTGGCCTCGCTCACCTAACATGGGGTAGGTTATACTCATTTTTTTGCTTCTGACACATAACTGTAGACTTCCACACATCCCGTTCCAAGCAATAAATGCTGTAAATAAGAGTTCATCACTGCAAACCTAGGTCCACTGGAGACCTCTGCAGAACATTTCTGCCTGTATTTTGGGGTGGCTTGCCTAGGGAAACCTTTGCAGTTCTCTGCCTTTTTCAGAGTAAAGAATTGTTGTACAAATGCCATGACAGAGTGCTAGGAAATTTACTGCTGGGGTTTTCATCCTACCAAAGAGAAGAACACAAAAAGCAATTTCCAAAACTAGACTAAATTGCACAGAAAGACAAATTTGTTAGTGTCAACAGTAAGGGCACCCACCTGGGGCTGCAGTGAAAGGCAACGTAATATTCTTTCAATGTGGCTGACAGAGCCACAGTGACTGGCAAACAATGCAATTCTTCCCAAACAAGGTTCCCAGAGACTATGACAGGGCAAAAGTATCTTCTAGGTTTCAGTAAAAGTCAAGATTCACAGGAGGGGGAAGCAAAAGTTGGTGGCATTGCATTTGTGTGCTGGGCAAAAGTTTTTAAATCGCTGTGTTTAATAAGCCTCTTCAGTGCAAAGCAGCATTTTAAAGAGGTTACACCTAACTCAGAACAAAAAATGCCAGTTCCACGACTATAACCCCTCGGGTTTTATTTATGCCTGGCATTAAGAGATTTGATTGCTTCCAACCTTTTCAACTGCAATGAGGCACTTCAGTCCGAACGCAAATAAAATGCTTCGCATTTTTAAGATGTAGGCTGTTACAAAACTTCAACGTTAGAATGCCAAGGTAAGGAAAAGAAGCTGTGTTAATACTTACCAGCCGAATGTCTTTATGGTGTAGGAGGTTTTAGAGGAACAGACCTTGAAGTGTTTCCAGGCTCCCTGCATTGCCTTCTGCAGCAAAACACAGTGTGTCTTTGCCCTGCACTGTGACTGCCTTCTTATAGTCCGTGTACAAACATGAACACCCTGAAATATGACCCACAAGGAAATTCCTCTTTTTGTCACGGGAAGCAAATTAAAGACTGCTCTGAAAGGGAAAGTCCAGATTAATATTCACATACAAGCAATAGAAAAATATGCACATTTGAGGTATCCATATATGTCTCCCATGCAGAAAAAAAACAAGCCAACCTGGAGACAGCCTGGTTTTGCTGGTTCAGCTTTCTACATAGTTCCTTTATTCCCCCTAAGCTGTATTTAAAATATAATGTCCACTCATGACATATATAATGTCCACTCCAGCCAACCTGGAGACAGACTGGTTTTGCTGGTCCAGCTTTCTAAACAGTTCCTTTATTCCCCCTAAGCTGTATCTAAAATATAATATCCACTCATGACATATATAATGTCCACTCCAGCCAACCTGGAGACAGACTGGTTTTGCTGGTCCAGCTTTCTAAACAGTTCCTTTATTCCCCCTAAGCTGTATCTAAAATATAATGTCCACTCATGACATATATAATGTCCACTCCAGATAACCTGGAGACAGCCTGGTTTTGCTGGTTCAGCTTTCTACACAGTTCCTTTATTCCCCCTAACCTGTATCTAAAATATAATGTCCACTCCAGCCAACCTGGAGACAGCCTGGTTTTGCTCGTTCAGCTTTCTAAACATTCCCTTCATTCCCCCTAAGCTGTCTCTAAAGTATAATACCCACTCATGACTGGAAGATAAAGCAAATTTAAAAACAGCATGACCATAAAGTACCATAAAATGTGACCAAGTTCAGATTTAAAGAATGGCATTTAGTAAACCATACAATGTGTGACCAAGTTCAGGTTTAAAGAACAGCATTTAGTAAACCATACAAGGGTGAAGCAGGATTTCTTATGCTACCTACATAATGGCAGTGCACTTTCACTCTAGGGTCAGTCTCTCTCTTGTTTATAGGTGAACTATTTGGATCCAGTGGATCATCAGTGGTGATGATTTTACATCCTAAACCACTTGGCTAATCCTGCAGATAGCAACAGAATTGTTTTTAGAAAGAAAATAGTTATAAATCTGAACAGAGAACAAACTGAAATGCCCTCCCCCTTGGGAGTCAGTATTTGGCTACCTTGCTCAAATGAGTGTCAGGATTCCTTATTTTCCACAGGTTCCCTCTGGCTCTTGGGCTGGCACAATCCCTGGCATGCAAGTATCACCAGTCAGAAGTGGTATCTGTCAATGGGAAATTTTCCTTCTTAAATGTTAATATCTTTTGAATATAATCTAAAGTAATGCTCAATTTAGCAGAGGCACTGCTCCTGACACGAGGGAATGCTTTCTCTTTCTTTCACTACCATCCTAAATTACCTTTCCAAATTGCTTTCCACAATGGCTGTGACTTCAGGAATTTTATGCTGATCTTTATGTTTTCAGAAACTGGAACTAGCCTAAAGGGTGTTTAAGACTCAGTCTCAGCTTTTTCCTCTCGTTGTCAGTCGGCAGGTAGAATTCCTGTGCTCCTTTGTGCTGTGCTACCATCTTTTTTTCCCATGAAACCCTTGGAGACCTCTTGTAGAGGTAGAGAGTGCCTTTTTTTGCCTTGCCACATCAGAACACTGAAGAGCTTCAACTAATATGACCACTTTGTCTTATTTCTTAGACAGCCAGCCACCATTTCACCCCTTAGCTGGATATTCCCAAACTGTCCTCATTTAGTATCCATCACGATAAATGTTTAACAAAATTTGCTAAAGACCTGCCCTGTACATGTGGAGTTTTTAAAAATTATTTAGACATTATGATCAACAGGGCAAATAGTTTTTCTTGCTGGAAAAGAAAACCCATTAATATTCACTCCTGTGCTTCTTTCCCAAAAGTCTCTTGTAGGCTGGACCAGAGACTATTTCTAGTTCTTTTTCACATTTTCCCAACGTCTCTGAGCTAAGAGAAATTTGCTACACAAAGAACCTTGAACAAAAAAAAAAAAAAAGAGAAAAAAGAAAAAGCATTACACAAGAAGAAATTTGCTCCTTACCTGTTAAGCTGTTACCTTCTTTGGCATTACTTTAAAAACCTCAATGACCTGTTTCAGAGCCCCTGCTTGCTCCTTTATTCTTCCCACGGCTCTCTGGCTTCAGAGCTACAATCTAGCTGAACAAAAGGATAGTTTTGGAGACAGAGGAATATTGCCAGCAGAAATGTAAAAGCAGGCTAAACCTTAAGCAAATAAACACTAATGAACTATAAAGGCATGGAAAGGCTTCCAGAAAAGTACTGAACACTGAAATATTGACTGGATGGATTTCTTGAGGTAAAACCTCTAATGCCAGAAAGTAGTTTAAGATGGAGTTATTTGGCAGAAGTCATAGGAAGATCATTTTCACAGGAACCACTGTACTGTATGAAGACATTTTAGAAACAGGCCAAGATTAAGCTCTGGTAGATCAGGATTATTTCCATGAAAATATCCTCAATGAATTTTTTCATCCTAAGGGAGGATGTGATCTGTCTAACCCAAGTCACCCCAATGCCAGCTGACTTTATCAAACTACTTTTCCACTGACACTGCAAACATCATCTTGGAGTGATGCTGACAACCATTTGCATGCTTGGCCAAGAAAGGTTTTGGGATGTATTTTGGTTGTATATTTCACTTCACATGGAGTGACAAGCATGCAGATACTAAGAACAAGTTTAAAAAAAAAAAGATCTTTATTGATTTCATGCTCAAGACATCCATAAAACAATCATTTCTTTAATTCAAACAACTGTAAAATTGACTTCTGAAAAGAAAATATATATATCTTGCTATGCCACAGTGTTTGTAAAGAAAATAAACTTAAGAGTTTGGTAACTTGGCTATAATAAGCACTCACTTATTTTCTGGGAAGATTTCAAAAGAGTATAGGAGTACATTCACTGGGAAAAGGGTGAACAAGTAATCATTTATCAGTTTAACCAATTTGTTAAACTTACTTTTTCTTTTGGTATTGAGCTAGCTATCAACTTGAAAGAGAATATAAAAAGTAAGAATATGAACAGCATTGATACAACCCCAAAATATAAAAATCAAGACTGTACAGTAACTAAAAAGGCACTTCTGGGTTCTTACTCAAGTAAGTCCTGGCAAAATTCCTCAAAAATAGAAGTGGTAGCTAAACACACATTTGCTGCTGGGACATAGAATTTTAGCATTGCCACATTAGGTTTTCAGATTTTATTACAAAGCTTTGGCATTAACTTTCTGTTGGTTCAGACCTTCTGAATCAACAGGCAGGCATTTTTATTTCTGCGCTACCACCATTTCGGGCCCTTCTATCAGTTCATTCTCACCTTCAAGGAAAACAAATTAAAAAAATATCCTTTACTCTGGAGCTTTAATAATGCCTCACCCAACTACAGTTTGCCAATCTTTTACAAAGATTCTGATTTTGCTGTTGGTTGACATTTCAGTATCACTGTGGTAAATCATTTATTCAGTATTGGGTTTGTATGGATCCATCTCATGCCAGAGTGGTAACTAAGCAAAACGACTTCCAGATTAAGCACAGGGCAACCACTTGTCCTCATTAATAATGCCCACAAAAAGGAAACTGATTTATTAGACTAGGAAACACCCTTCTATATAGCTACAAACTGCTTCATCACTGAACATAGCCACAACATGATGGTCTGTGGAAGTTTATAAGAAAGTTATGGTTCCATGAAAAGATGGAGTCTCATGAATTGGGCTTTTGTTTGCTTGTTTTCTTAATCTACAATTTGTTTTCCAGAACAAACATTTCTGGGACTCTGAGAACATCTTCAGTAGCTCTAAATCACACTAAGGGAAAAATCAAGATACAGTAATTAACTTTAGCTGTCAGGTTAGCCTACAGCATTTATTTCTTCTTTAAAATCCTGCATATTGTCCATCCACCAGATACCCCAGCTTATAAAATACAAAAATTACATTTCTGTCATTTAAGAATGTGTAACTCCAATGTATAATCAAATCTCCACCCAAAATCATATCCTGATCTTTCATGAAAATATGCTTTCAGAAGTAAAGTTCCTTAGTGAGCATAGAGACCACACAGGGAATCTGCTTCTTCTCACTGAAGCGTGGATCATCTGACTGGGATTCAAAATTTGTGGCAACCACATAGTTGACCCGTGTGAGGATCTGCATGATCTCAAGTTGTTTTCCATGTTCATTTAGCACAGAGCACAAAGATTGCACAAACCAGGAGCCTCTTCCAGGATTCCTCCAGGAGTAATAACCTTACAGGAAAGACAGATAAGGAAGTGCATGGAGTTATTTTTCTTTTTTTCTTGTTATCCTGGGACGAAGAAAGATAAGTTCTCACTTGTGTGAAAGATTTTGGGCAAAGATTAACAATGCACAGACAGAAAATACATCACTTGATCACATATATCACGTATCCTACTTGATTCAAGTGGAGAACAATGGGTATTAATTCTCCAAACCTACACTACTGAAATATCTTTCTCTATTTTTCCTTTGGCAAACCGCAAATAGCAAGATTTTTGTGTTTTTCCTCTCTAAGAATTTTGTGCTGTGATTGTTCCTCCCCCTGCCTTCACATTCAACTGACTGGGACACAGAAGGGCAGGATTCCCAGAAAGCAGTACAGCTCTCACCAACTGTAATGTCTGTGTCTTCTCACTTGCCAAATCTGGGCTCTCTCCTCTTACATACACTATAGCTGATGTAAACAGGGTGGATACAACATACACTGGCTGGACCTTAGTGTTGTGTCCATCAGTTATCTATGCATCATCAGTGAGGGGCAGTCTACAATCAAGTCAATATGGGTGACAAGTTTTTAGGGTTCTATCAGAGGATCTAGGGAGTGCTCTGAAGAAGATGGGTAACACAGAATCAGTCAGGGTTGGAAGGGACAACAAAGACCACCTAGTTCCAACCCCCATGGGCAGGAACACTTCACACCAGATCAGACTAGCCAGAGCCTCATCCAGGCTAGCCTTAAACACTTCCAGGAATATCCCCACTCTGACCCCCTTTTCTTTACCTGGTACTGTGGAATATGCGAACAGAAAATCTGCTTCTACTGGGATCTTGTATCTCGGATTGGCATCTGTTTCCAGAGTGTCATTTGCTGGTCCAGAGTCAGTTTGTATACCTTCATCAAATTCAGAGCCTCTGCATGCCTGGAAGGGGTGAAGGCAAAGAGAACTCGTCCAATAAGGAGAAACAATGAGCATTCATTAACATTTTTAACGGATCAAGTTTTAAGCAGCACTTTGCACGTATTAGAAGCAGAAATGCAATTCTAGGGGACACCCAATTGCTCAGTGATAGTTACCAGGGGATATCTAATTGTTCAGGGACAAAGTTAACAGCCTACCCATTTTAAAATATACAGCCCTTGACAGGAAAGAGAGATAACAGTGATGCAGGCTGTGGATCTCAGTAGACTGTCAAAAGTGTCAAGTCAGCATGATTAATTACTGGTCTAGCCTCATCCTCAGCACTCAATTACAATGTAATGTCTTGTGCAGTGTGACTTCTGGACATTTCCTTCACGCATTGTCTTTGTTTCCTGACAAGCACTGCTTCAGCACTACATTTCACAGACAAAACAAATCACATCCTGAGATCCAGTCATATCCCCCCCTTCTCAAGCATGGACAGCTACAGCAGATGCCCAGAATCGTGGGCAGATGGGCTTGAAATACCTCCACAGATGAAGACTTTAAAATGTGGACAACCTGTTCCAGTGTTTGACCATCCATTTCAAGCACATGGCATTTTTAACAGATTTCCATTTCTCTCTTTTATTCTTAATTTCCTCTTAACCACGTGGTTTCTCTAAAGGGAGCACCAGAACCACAGCCCAAGCTGGTAAGTTTCCACCCATAATCAGTAGCTTTGACTGACAGCTCTTGCAAAAAAAACCTAGCAATTTGGAGGGCTTATATAATATGACTTAGATGCCTTTATTAAAATAATTTTAAAGGCAATGGAGTACCCATTCCAAAGTTATAATTGAAAGAAATAACACTTTAGTAGTATGAAGAGTCTAAAATAAAGATGCTTTCCACTTTGAGAATGAGGATTAATTGATGAAACAGCCCAGGGAAAATCACATCTGCTGCAACTCCCATCTGGAGTACTGTGTGCAGTTCTGGAGCCTCCAACAAAAGGAGGACATGGAACTGTTGGAGTGAGTCCAGAGGAGGGCCATGAAGATGATCAGAGGTCTGGAGAACTTCTGCTATGAGGACAGGCTCTGAGAGTTGGGGCTCTTCGCTCTCCTTCAAAGAGAAGGCTTTGAGGAGACCTTATAGTAGCCTTTCAGCATCTGAAAGGGGCCCACAGGAGGGCTGGGGAGAGACTATTCACAAGGTCTTGTAATGACAGGAGGAGGAGGAATGGGTTTAAACTGGCAGAGGGGAGATTTAAACTGGATGTTAAGAGGGAGTTCTTTCCAGTGAAGGTGGTGAGACACTGGAATGGGTTGCCCAGAGAGATTGTGGCTGCTGCCTTTCAGGTTAGATGAGGCCTTGAGCAACCTGTTCTAGTGGGAGGTGTCTCTGCCTATGGTGGGGGGTTGGAACTGGATGATGTTTGAGGTCTCTTCCAACCTAAACCAATCTATGATTCTACCTCCCACACCTACATATTACTATGAAAAATATGTGAATTCAGACCCATGGTGTGTCAGTCAGTACTCTCTGAAACAGCTGTCTCTAAAAGCTTAAGTAATATGCAACCAATTATATATTAATGCAATAATACAATATAATTTTTTTAACTACTGAGGAGGAAAAAAAAAAAATTATTTAGACAGCCTTTATTGAAAGAGACCTGGACTGTATTATTTCTATCAATAACCACATCCTGTCCTCAGCTCCTCAGCTCTGCCTGCACAAAAGGAAGTTTATATGTGATATTCAAATGTTACCAAACACAAAAAGAGAAATCATGTATAAAAAAAAAAATTATGTGACAAAACCTGCATGACAAATGGCAAGGTGTTCTTTCCATTTGTGACTCTTGTATGCAAGCTGTCCTTGAAAAACAAAACAAGTCACCACAGTCAACTCCCCTTGACACAATTTTTGTCGTAAGACCTCTAGCAAAATTTAGTTAGGTAACCTATGGGGCTCTTCTAGAACAGAAAAACTGAGCATGTTTTCCCCTCTGCAGCAGTAGGATAGGATATTTACCTGAGGGCTATTACCTGAATGAAAAACAGCTTTGGTTTGCCTATAAGGCTTTTACACTTGTCTCCTCTGAACAGTGCAGTCAAGCTCTTGATAGCCATGGGTCCATCAGTGCCATAGATGAGGCCTTCTTCCCCATGGCTTAGAAGGATACAGGCAAAGCAAGCAGCATCACTGTGATTCTCCTCAGCAGCTACAAATCAAATAACTCTTAGCCAAAAGGAAATTACATTTGGAAATGGAAATTATATTTAGCAAGCATATTTTTCTCGGACTAAAATATACATTGGCTCTCCAATGGAGGGTGCAAGGAGGAGTGGATAAAAATGACAACTCATTTTACTCATGTGATGAGTATCTTGAATACATGAATGCATCCTTCACTTGACTCCAAGTCTAGCCCACTGGAATCAACAGACTGGATTCTATCTAAATGTGACCAGGCTCTTCACGTAACACACAGGGCAGGTGCTTCACTTAATATGACAAGAAAACTGTGTGCAACCAGCAACAGAACAAGGGGGGACAGTCTCAAGTTGTGTCAGGGGAGGTACAGGCTGGATATTAGGAATAAGTTATTCACAGAGAGATTGACTGGCATTGGAATGGGCTGCCCAGGGAGGTGGTGGAGTCACCATCCCTGGAGGTGTTCAAGAAAAGCCTGGGTGGAGCACTTAGTGCCACAGTCTAGCTGACTGGATAGGGCTGGGTGATAGGCTGGACTGGATGATCTTGGGAGGTCTCATCCAACCTGGTGGACTCTATTCTATTCCATTCCATTCCATTCCACCCTATTCTATTCCATTCTATTCCATCCTATGCCATCCTATGCCACCCTATCCTATTTCTAAACTGATGCTGTAAGGAGAGGCAGGGGATTAAGCTTGAATCCATTCAGAAACTAAATCCTTCAACATAGAAAATTGCAGTAGTGGGGCCTAAGCAATTTGTTCTGATTTGACCTGCTTCGAACAGAAGTTAGGTCTGGTGACTTTTCCGAGGTGGTTTTTCACTCTGAATCACTCTGAATCTAATTTTCTTTTATACCTTGCTTTAGTAATTTTTCCATATCGCCACGGCTTCGGTCATTGTAGGTGTAAACATCAAAGCCTAAGTTTCTAAAGCTCTTAGCTAGGTCCCCAGCATCTTTGTCAGTGCCGTTTCGTGTACCCATTCCTGCCAGGAAAACAAAGAATAAAGGTTGACTGCACGGGACACAACTCAATATAATTCATGTGTTCAAAGGTAGATTTTTTAAGGTTGATTATAGACCTAAACAATGTCCCACTGACATGATTTTAGAACAATCCACTAATGCCATTGTCAACATTGCAAATAAATGGTGAGGCTTTTTTTTTTTTTTCCCTTAGATGCAAAAAAAAATCATGTAAGTTCAATGTTAACATGTATAGATGTTGGCATAACTCCAGCACCTTGCAGCAGAGGACCTCTACCACAGGATCACAGGATGTCAGGGGTTGGAAGGGACCCAAAGAGGTCACTGAGTCCAACCCCTTGCCACAGCAGGACTATACAATCTATCTCAGCTCACAGAGGAACACATCCAGACAGGCCTTGAAAGGCTCCAGAGAAAGAGACTCCACAACCTCTCTGGGGAGCCTGTTTCAGTACTTTCTGACATTACCGTAAGGAAGTTCCCCCTTGTGTTGAGGTGGAACCTCCTCTGCTGCAACTTACATCCATTGCTCCTTGTCCTGTCACAGGAAGCAAGTGAGCAGAGCCTGTGTCCCCACTTCCTGACCCCCAGCCCTCAGATATTTATAAACATTGATTAAATCCCCTCTCAGTCTTCTCCAGACTAAAAAGCCTCAGCTCCCTCAGCCTCTCCTCATCAGGCAGTGCTCCAGTCACCTAATCATCCTTGTAGCCCTCTGTTGGAACCTCTCTAGCAGATCTCTGTCCCTCTTAAACTGGGGAGCCCAAACTGAACATGGTATTCAAGATGGGGTCTCACTAGGGCAGAGTAGAAGGGGAGGAGAACCTCCCTTGATCTGCTGGACACACTCTTAGTACACCCTAGGATCTCACTGGCCTTCTTGGCCACAAGGGCACATTGCTCTGCCATGGACAACTTGCTATGGGTGATTCTACCTCCCTTTGTTTATGCAGTGTGTAACACACGCATAAAGCAGTCCAAGGCAAAACTGTTGGAAAGATTCCCTCTGATACCCACATAAAAGAAACTCATTGTAAATTCTCTGGAGGAAACACTTCATTGAATGTATCTGTCCAGCGTACAAGCAAAAGACCTTTATAAAGTTAACTATAACACAAGTATCTGTCTGCTTTACAACTGTATATGGTCTGAAATGGCCTTCCAGTATCTCAAGGGGGCCTCTGCTATTAGGACAGACTGAAAGAGTTGGGGCTATTCAGTCTCGAGAGGAGAAGGCTCTGAGGTCACCTTATTGTGGTCTCTCAGTATCTTAAGGGGCCCTACAAGAAAGCTGGGGAAGGACTTTTTAGGCTATCAGGTAGTGAGAGGACTAGGGGGAATGGAGCAAAGCTGGAGGTGGGGAGATTCAGATTGGATGTGAGGAGGAAGTTCTTCAGCATGAGAGTGGTGAAAGCCTAGAATGGGTTGCCCTGGGAGGTAGTTGGGGCCACTTCCCTGGAAGTGTTTAAGGCCAGGCTGGATGAGGCCCTGTGCAGCCTAATCTAGGGTAGGGTGTCACTGCCCATAGCAGGGGGGTTGGAACTTGATGATCCTTGTGGTCCCTTCCAACCCTGACTGATTCTATGATTCTATGAAATGCAGGAGCATAAACAGAGTGCAACTACAGCTCTCAGCTTCTGTATCTTACAGCTGCAGCTCAGCGACAGAGAAGTTATAACATGGTCTGCAGATGCTGAGGTTCAAATTTGAACAACACACCCTTAAGCACTGGGACAAAGGTTTAATCTGAAGTTAGGAGAGTAAAGGGCGATGCTCTTTGAAAGAGAGACAGAAAAAAAGCTGCAAAGAGGCACTCTAAGTGTCAAAAGAAGAGGAATAAAACGCGGGAACAAGAAGGAAAAATTAATACACACATTAAAATTCCACATCCTAAAAAACCAAAATACTTTTTACAAGCCTAAGCACAAAAACCTTCTGCAATGAGCATTATTAACATTACCTGTTTTATCTTCAAAATTTTTGTTGTTTATAATAATGCATTTGCCAACGTTCTTGTAGTCCATATTATACTGGAATGTGGGCGTAACAATTCGGTACTGATTACTGATAGAGGACTTTGGCTGTTCTTCTTCTCCATTCTTCTTTTTTCTAAGTGAACCAAATGAAATTGTTGTTAGTGGTCAGTCACATGCAGTGTGTCTATTTATCTTAACTCAAACCAGCCGGGCAGCCCTACTCAACATTTTTTCCTTCTCTAATGTTTGTTTTCTTTCTTCATTTTTTTCAAATCAGGGCGTGAAGACCTTGTGATTTCCATCAGGTGATTACTGTATGGGATTGGACTCAGATGATGGGGAAATGACTCTAAAGTGAACAGCAGCCAACAGCTGTACACACAGATCCTGACCCACAGATAAAACAACCAGCCTAAATGTGAAGTAGCAGGCTAGGAGTAACTTTTTACTAACTATGATTCTGGATATGTTTTACATTACCATAAATAATTCCTGGAAAAAACAGACACATCAGTGGATACAAACTTGGACACAGAGGGTTTCACCCCAGCATGAGGAGAAACGTCTTTACAGTGAGGAGAAACTTCTTTAAAGTGAGGGTGACAGAGCACTGGAGCAGGCTGCCCAGAGAGGCTGTGGAGTCTCCTTCTCTGGAGACTTTCAAAACCTGCCTGGATGCATTCCTGTTTGGACAACTCTAGGTGATCCTGCTTTTGGCAGGGGGTTGGACTCGATCTCTGGCGGTCCCTTCCACCCTCTAACATTCTGTGATCTCCCTTAATAACTACTCCAAGCACAAGAAGATAAGCAGTTGTGCTGGTTTGAACTAACTGGAGAATTTGAGTGAGAAATTAGACTATTGGCTGAGAGAGGAAAACACAGGATGGCACTTCACCCAGAGCTTTACTGAGTAAGAAAAAAAAGTTGTTTGAAGAGTGGAACCCAAACATAGATAGACAGACGGTTTCAGACCTCACTGGGCTGCGGCTACTTCTCTTGCATGGTTCCTTTGTCTCTGCCTTGGTAGCTAATTCTCAGTAACACTACTAACTTCTTTCCTACTGCTAACTCCCTGACCGATCTACCTCAGCTTATCTGCAGCATCAACAGGTGGTGAGATAAGATTGGGGAAGGGGGGAAAGGTGGTAGGGAGTGGTTGGTTACCCCTCTTGGAGATTCTGATCTCTGAGAGGGCTGTGGTGTTTCTGTATTACCTTTTCACTGTATATATCTGTAAATATCTGTTATACCTTGTAAATATTTGCTTGTATATTGTGCAAAGCTGTAAATATAAAGCTTCATTTATCAACTTCCAGTGTTCTGAGTCCTAGCCAGGGTTTATTTCAAAAGGTGGGGGGGCAGGTAACTGCAAAACCACCACATCAGTTTACCCAGTGGTGTAGGAGGATTTGGTTATTGAACAATCATTGTCCCTGAACTCTCTGAAGATTAAGACTGAGCAGTAGATGCTTTGTACTGATAAAGGTAATAGATGTCAATAGATGTGAACAAGTCACACGCTAATTCAAGCTGCCAAACAGCAGCCTGAAGCTATACCAAAAAAAAAAAAAAAAAAAAAGGCACATTTTAGTGTTTACCATCAATACATAAACCTCACAAATGAAACAAAAGGCAAGCAAAACACGAATCAAAAGCCAAACCAAAACAGGCTATAAATGTTCTCTGTTAACATGACTGTGCACTGACCTTCCTGCTACGTGCCACAGTCTTAGGATTAGGAAGAGATGAAAGGGATAGCACAGCCATTACTCATCAATTTATTCTAAATGAATTATCAAGGACAGATCAGTTACAGCCAGCATTACACCTGAAACACAAGCACGAGGAACTCCTCTGTGTTTTAGAGGTAGACTTAATGGTGGCCTCAGATTTTGGTAAGATCTCCTCAAGCAGAATGGAAGACAGTAAGAGCCTATAAAGAGTCTAGTTCAAGCTTAGAAATATAAATAAGCTTTGAAGAAAGTCCAGTGAGAAACAATGCTCGTGGAAAGACAAAGAAGTTATCAGCACCTCTTTCACTTATTTGGTCCAGCATCCTGCTTCCAATAGTACTTATTGCTGATGTCTGAGAGGAAAACACAGCACAAGTCACTGTAAAATACTTTCACTGCTCTCATGGCAACTTTCTAAAGAATAACTAAGCTATTTGCTCCAATAACAGCCTGCAGACATGAGATTGCTGTGAAATGATTAAATGTTGTTTAGGTAACCTACATTTTTACCTTCCTGATTTAATCGTTATTGTCTTTTAGCTTTTAAGTGTCCCTTTTTTTTTAATTACTAACGGACAAGACTAATTGGAAACTATAATAAACCTCCTTTAGGTGATTCACCACATTTAAATGCTATTGCAATTCATTTTCTGTTACGGAGGGACAAATTAAATAGCTGCACCTGGCAGGCTTTTCTCTGTACTCTTTTTTACATGTGACCACCCCAATATAATCTCCTCTTTTAGAGGCTACAAACCCAAGACATTGAATTGTATTGACTTGAGGATTTTGTCTGATACTCTGGAACTAGAGGTGGGATTTCTTTATTTTCAGGCAAAAGGCAAGTATTGGCATTCTTCTTGCATACTGCTTCACAAGAGCTCTGAGAGGAATAATTAAATGTGCTTTGCCTCAAGAAAAGATTTTAACCATTTTAAAGAATTATCCACAGCTCTATGGTGTTAATATTACATTTGACATTCAAAGAGATCTTGGATTTCTTATTTTAGTCTAAAACTCCCCCTGGTCCCAGATCATTAGACAGAGAGGAAGAAGACATTTCAAAACAACAAATAACCACACAATTTAATGAAAGAGGTTAATTTCCTTCAGTCCACACAGGACTCAAAGTTCTACAGATTTATCTGGCTTCTCTCCCTTTCTGAAGGGAGTGAACACACACCAGCATATTTTTGAGGGCACTGCACACAAATTTCTGTTTATGTCCAACCCACGAACAGTTGTGAACACTTGGGAAAAGATCCACATGAGCAGTACTGCAAATGCTGCAAGTGATCTGATTCTAACTCAGAAGCCACACAGATGTGTTAGCCCACAAAAAAAAAATAATTTAAAAATTCTCACTAAAAATAGCAGCTGGGGTTAAGTGGCATAAACACCTACCCACACGACTTCTCTGAAACCACTTCACTTCCGAGTTCAATAGTTTGCACTCATTCATGCAGAAACACTTAAGAGTTTAAGGGGTATAGTTACTGCTGCTGGTGTTCCCAGAAAGATGTCGAGCTCTGTGCCAGTCAATGCCAAATGTCAGAGACAAGCCTTGGCAGCATGGTAGCACAGATAACTGCAGCATTTCCTCATTCCCTTGCAGAAGATAGGATGGGTTTGTTCTGTTCTCATCAGCTGAATGGGCTAATGAGATAGTAAGCAACAACAGCATTCCTTGCAGGGTTACACTTGGTATTTCTTTACTGGCAGACAACAAGAAGTTTCAGAAATCTCTTGGTATCTGTCCAAACCGAGCAAATAATGAAGCAAAGTGCACACGTCCCAAGCCTGCAGTCCAGGGAAGAATTTTCTGAAGATTTAAGTTTTCTATGCCCATATAACACAATATGGGAATTCCTTGACTAGACTAAGCTGACATTGTAAGGTCCAACAGTTTCAACAAGTAGTAACAGACCTTCTAATAATGACTAGTGCTGGAGTGTGTCCAGAGAAGGGCCATGAGGATGATCAGAGGACTGCAGCTCCTCTCCTATGGAGACAGACTCTCTGAGAGAGTTTGGGTTATTCAGTCTGGAGAAGAGAAGGCTCTGAGGAGACCTTATTGCGGCCTTCCAGTATCTGAAGGGAGCTTACAAGAAAGCTGGTGAAGGACTTTTTAGGGTGTCAGGTAATGATAGGACTAGGAGAAAGGTGCAAAACTGGAGGTGGAGAGATTCAGATTGGATGTCAGCAAGAAGTTCTTTACCATGAGGGTGGTGAGACACTGGAACACTTTGGCCCGGGAGGTGGTGGAAGCCTCATCCCTGGAGGTCTCTAAGGCCAGGCTGGCTGGGGCTCTGCGCAGCCTGATCTAGTGCCAGGTGTCCTTGCCCATGTTGGGAGGAGTTGGAACTGCATGATCTTTCAGGTCCCTTCCAACCCTGACAATTCTGTGACTAACACAGTAATAAACACATAGTCACCAGTCCTTAAGGGAAATGCTGTCAGTGACAGGCTGGCCCACAACTGAAAGCCTAAACCTTTTCAGCCAAATTTTCATTTGCAAGACTTTGAACTGAACACATGTTAACGTAGATATTTAGTGCTCTTGCTTTTACTGAGATTTCCAATCACCGTATTTTCTGAAAAGGTGTCCACAGTATAGGTATGTGTTGGCATAAAACGTTTTAACTGTCTGCCCTCAGTTGTATTTTGTTCTGCTTCTCTGACCTCTAGTGTCTCTAATTTCCCTGTGATTCAAACTTGCTAGTACTAAAGAGAAACCTGAATTTTATGACTGTTCATTCTTTCTCCAGCTGTTAAATGCAACTGTGCTTTAACTGCTCACTCCACTAGTAGCCACTGATCTTTCCCTTTAGACAGAAATATTCTTACTACCAGTGCTCTCAGGAATTTAACATTCTCTCCCTTTGGTCAAGAACTCAGCAAAACTGAAGCTCCACTCTGGCAATAGATTGTACAGTTTCACCCTTACTGTGTCTCTAAATCCAGTCCTTAGGCTTGACAATAGTTTGTCTGGGAATGTGATTTCATGAAGTCTAGGCTCAAGTGGTGTTGACCCTGTGAAAACATCATTATTATCAACTTACCACTTCTCAAATATAAAATTAAAGTTACCCATACTATTTATCATTTTGTTATTGAATCTTTAGATGGTAAGGGCCACATTTCTTATCACTAGGAGTGGCTAAAATTCTGTTAAGTCAATGAAGATCCACTTGCACCAGTAGTGAATGTGACTGTCTAGAGGACTTACCACAACAAACTTTCCTGCTACACTTGAGGTAGATTATTATTTCACCATGTACAAATATTAAGATCTGAGGATACAAATATTACTGTTAACATTCAACTACACCTAAAGATTACTTTCAGTAAGAATGCTGCTGAAAGCAGAATCTCTTAGCAGCTCAGTTGAGATTCCGTCTCCTTTGGTTTCTTTTCTACTGGCATCTTCCAGCAGTTTCTTTGTTACTCTGTATTAGTAAGACATACCAACATAGTGAGAATCCTTGTGTAGAATGGCTTCCTTGAGTGCTGCAGACTCTCACCATCCCTGTCACCCGCTACAGAGCAGCTCTTGGGCTCAGGTCTGCCAGCCCTCCTAAGTAGTAAATGTTGCAGTGAGAATCAGCTGCTTAACTTCAATGTAGAGTTATATATTTCTGTGGGGAGGTTCTTCACTTCCCATCACATTACAGAATTCACAGAATCATAGAGTAAGTCAGGGTTGGAAGGGACCATAAGGATCATCAAGTTCCAACCCCCCTGCCATGGGCATGGACACCTCACACTAAATCAGGCTGTCTAGAGCTTCATCCAGCCTGGCCTTAAACACCACGATGGGGCTTCTACCACCTCCCTGGGCAATGTGTTCCAGAGTCTCCCCACCCTCATGGTGAAGAACTTCCTAACATCCAATCTGAATCTACCCATTTCTACCTTTGTTCCATCACCCCTATTCCTATCACTACCTGACACCCAAAAAAGTCTCTCCCCAGGTTTTTTGTAGGCCCCCTTAAGATACTGAAAGGTCACAATAAGGTCACCTGGGAGCCTCATTCCAGACTGAACAGCCCCAACTCCCTCAGTCTGTCCTCATAGGACAGGTGCTCCAGCCCTCTGATCACCCTCATGGCCCTTCCTAGCAGCTCTGTAGTCTGGTACTGCCTACCTTCATGCAGAATGTAAAGGCCACTGACTGTAAACAAATCTTCTGCTCTAAGGAAGCTGGGCTGCCGTAACTACATGGACTGCCACCATAATATGAGGAAAGCTCTCAAAAGAAGAGTGGGTGAAAGGGAAACATTAAGAAGTGCAATTGCTAGGATAGAAACTGTTGCACCAGTCCATTTATCAAATCTCAGCATTAACAGTGATGAAAAAGAGGAGGAGTGTAACTGACAGACAAAAGGGCTCTTCTGAAAACATAAGATGCTTGGCTCTAAAAACAACGTGATACTAAATACACAGAAGAAAGAGCTCTTCCTGGAAAAGACCAGTCACTTAGCATTACAGGCAAAGGATTAGATGAATAAAGGCAAGATTCATGATCAGTTCTCATTTACAGGATGGGAGAAACTTCTTGGGTTTTTTTCTTGTGTTTGCTTTTCTAAGAAGAGATTAACATGTTAAGCAAAATAAATTCTGAAAATTCTATTAGATTGATATCTGGCCAGCAGGGCAAGGGAGGTGATTCTCCCCCTTTACTCTGCTCTCCTCAGACCCCACCTGGAGTACTGTGTGCAGTTCTGGAGCCCCCAGCACAAGAAGGCCATGGAACTGTTGGAGAGAGTCCAGAGTGAACCAGTTCCAACCTCCCGCCATAGGCAGGGACACCTCCCACTAGAACAGGTCGCTCAAGGCCTCATCCAACCTGGCCTTGAACACATCCAGGAAGGGAGCAGACACAACCTCCCTGGGCAACCTGTTCCAGTGTCTCACCACCCTCACTGGAAAGAACTTCCTCCTAACATCCCATTTAAATCTCCCCTCTGCCAATTTAAACCCATTCCTCCTTGTCCTGTCATTACAAGGCCTTGTGAATAGTCCTTCCCAGCCCTCCTGTAGGCCCCCTTCAGATATTGGAAGGCTACTATAAGGTCTCAAAGCCTTCTCTTCTCCAGGCTGAAAAGCCCCAATTCTCTCAGCCTGTCCTCATAGCAGAGCTGCTGCAGCCCTCTGATCATCTTCATGGCCTCCTCTGGACTCACTCCAACAGTTCCATGTCCTTCCTATGCTGACGTCTCCAGAACTCACACAGTACTCCAGGTGGGGTCGGATGAGAGCAGAGTAAAGGGACAGAATCCTCTCCCTTGCCCTGCTGGCCAATCACACTGCTCTTGCTGCAGCCTAGGACACAGTTGCTGTCTGGGCAGCACTCACACACTGCAGGCTCATGTTGAGCTTTTCATCACCCCACACTCCCAGGTCCTTTTCCTCAGGGCTGCTCTCAGCCATTCACCACCCAACCTGCAGTTGTGCTTGGGATTGCACAGATCCAGGTGCAGGACCTTACATTTGGCCTTGCTGAACGTCATGAGGTTGGCCTGGACCCACCTCTCCAGCCTGTCCAGGTACCTCTCGATGGCATCCCTGTTTGTGGAATTCTTCCAAATGAAGTGGACAGAAAACAATCCATAAAGAAGACAAATCGAGGTTAAATATTTTGTTCTATGCTTCTACCTTAGTCCCAGTAACCAGTGGTCTATTTGTATACCTGATGCTTTCTGAGGGTCATCCATTGCTAAGTCTTACTCTGACATAACCTTCTCTCCAAACTGCCAGCTATAATACTTTTATCCAACTCAAATACTTTTATCCAGTTTAATTTTACCATATTTAGTACACTTCTAATTACTGTACAATTTCTCCTCTCTGATTTTTTTTTTCTTTGTCTCAAAACCTATTGGTAATAACAAGCAAGAGGCACTTGTTAAACCTGACTAGAGCTTTTTAGATCTTAAGTTCTTCAAGGCAGACTCTTTGTTCTTTGTCAGATCTGTTTTGGTAAAGTGTCATGGAGCTTAAGAACAGAATGCAAATAATAGATTATCCTGTTGCCTTTTCCCATTAATATTGCACCAGGTTGGCAAAGCAGCAACATTTCAGGACAAGAAGAATGTCTCACTGCTTGGCCTGTCTTATATAAAAATGAGTATTCCTTTACTGATAAAAATCAGAAAGCATCAATTATATGGGCTAAGGACTAAACATTAACCCTAAGGGCTAAATACTAATACTGCATGGCACTGCATTTGATGGTGTGATCCTGGGGCACAGACTAAGGCAGCAGAATGCTGGAATACTAAGTGAAGCCTATGGAGAACACTAACAAGAGCCACTACAGAAAACATTGGCATTTGGGAGACCCCAATTGCACTTCCAACCCAACTGTCACATGCTATAAGGACAGGCTGAGAGAGCTGGGGCTCTTCAGCCTGCAGAAGAGAAGGTTTCTATAAAGAAACCTTATAGTAGCCTTCCAGGGGGCCTCCAGGAAGGCTGGGGAGGAACAATTCACAAGGTCTTGTTATGACAGGATGAGGAGTAATGGGTTTAAACTGGCAGAGGGGAGATTTAAACAGGATTTTAGGAAGAAGTTCTTTACAGTGAGGGTGGCAAAACACTGGCACAGGCTGTCCTGGGAGGTTATGGCTGCTCTCTCCCTGGAGGTGTTCAAGGCCAGGCTGAATGAGGCCTTGAGCAACCTGTTCTAGTGAGAGGTGTCCCCACCTATGGCAGTGGGTTGGAACTGGATGATCTTTGAGGTCCCTTCCAACCTAAACCATTCTATGATTCTATGCAATGGGCTCACAAACCTTCTCTCCTGAATATACTCCAATGGCAGCTACAAGCTTCATCCCCTTCTTTTCAGACAGAAAACACCTTAACAAGGACTCTTTTTAAAAACATTGCATGTCATTGTAAAGCAAGAAAATAAATACTGCCCCTCACAAGGTTACTCAGGCTTCTAAATGATGTGCCCCTAGATAAACTGGAAAAAAAAATAACAGGTTAATATCTGAAGCAAAAATCTCCTGATAAAAAAGGGGCAATAGAATCATAGAATCAGCCAGGCTGGAAGAGACCTCCAAGATCACCCAGTCCAGCCTATCACCCAGCCCTAGCCAATCAACCAGAGCATGGCACTAAGTGCCCCACACAGTCTTTTCCTGAACAGCTCCAGAGATGGCAACTCCATCACCTCCCTGGGCAGCCCATTCCAATGCCGATCACTCACTCTGTGAAGAACTTCCTGCTAACATCCAGCCTCTACTAATTATAAAGTTCAAGTAAATACTGCATACTTTCCATGTCCCCACAAAAAGTTATTAGCAATAATTGCTATTGCGGTCTTTGTCAGACTAACACCAACAAAATAACCAGTCCTTAGAAGGCTGTTTTAATTTTTTTTCCAAATCTACTATTAAAATCAGCACTTTTCACCACAATAGAAAGTCATCATATGGAAGAAAAACGGTCCCACTAAACTGAGAAGAAAAACTTCCCTCAAAAGCATCTAAACATGCTAATCTTGAAAGGAAAATATTGCTACAGCAGTCTGGAAAGAAAGGAGTTGGTAAACAACAGGATTATTTCCTTGATTCTATAAAGATAATAACAGAGCTGGGAGGAACCTCAACTACCATTAACAAATTCTTTGCTCAAGATGGGACTGTGTTCATTCACCAAACAAACTCGGTATTGTATTAAGAGAGCTACTTTTGTTCTTACTGACCTGTGTATCACTACTGTTACAGATTTTGCAGAAAAAAATCACAAACAAACTGCTTTTTTTCATTCTAAGAAAAACTGGCATTTCCCCAAGTTTCCTGTAGTATGCTACAGGAACAGAACACAAGCCATAGGAGTATCATACACTACCTATGGTTTGTTCAGCTAAGACACTTCTTTACAGTAAGGGTGAAAGAGCACTGGAACAGGCTGCCCAGAGAGGTTGTGGAGTCTCTTTCTTTGGAGACTTTCAAAACCCACCTGGATGTGTTCCTGTGTGGCCTGTTCTACATGATCCTGCTTTGGACCTCTGCAGGTCCCTTTCAAGCCCTAACATGCTGCGATTCTGTGAAACAAAACAAATCACTCAGTTTGAAGGGATATGTTCTGTATCCACTGAGACACTTGGCTGTGCTCTGGGTGGACCAACCAGGGTGAATCCTGCTTCTGCTACAGAGTAGCTTTGAGAAAGTAATTAGAATATAGAATTGCATAGAATAACACAGGTTGAAAGAAAACTCCAAGATCATCCAGTCTAAACTATCACCCAGCCCTATCCAATCAACCAGAACATGGCGCTAAGTGCCCCATCCAGTCTGTTCTTGAACACCTCCAGGAATGGCCACTCCAACACCTCCCTGAGCAGCCCATTCCAATGCCAATCACTCTTCTCTGTCAAGAACTTCTTCCTAACATCCAGCCTATACCTCCCCACAGCACAACTTGAGACTGCGTCTCCTTGTTCTATTTCTGGTTGCCTGGGAGAAGAGACCAACCCCACCTGGCTATGACCTCCCTTTAGGTAGTTGTAGACAGCAATGAGGTCACCCCTGAGCATCCTCCTCTCCAGGCTAAACAACCCCAGCTCCCTCAGCCTCTCCTCATAGGGCTTGTGCTCTAGGCCCCTCACCAGCCTCACTGCCCTTCTCTGGACATGTTCCAGTACCTCAGTATCTCTCTTGAATTGCCTACCTATCACTTGGTCTTAGTTTTTTAGATCTCATGGCTTCCTTTCAGAGTGATGGTAGTGCACTGCAGTTTTTTAGATCTCAGGGCTTCCTTTCAGGGTGATGGTAGTTACTGCAACTAGAGAATGACTTTGAAATTTGCTGCTTCACACATCAGCACGATGTTTAAGTCCAGAGTGTGTGAGGTAGCTTACTGCCACGTGCTACCTGGAAAAAAAACGACTGGAAACAAAGGGACAAACTGTCCACTGTGGAGGTTTACAGGGGCTCTCAGCCTGGGAACAAATTCCTGTCTTTGGTTACAGCACATTAAGGTCCCCCAGAAAGAGAAAACCACTAGTGGCTGCATGTGATTTTCTAATGACAACTGCAAAACTGACAGGGTGCAGTCCACAGAATGGAGCATTTTCCCAGACTACATTCACAGAATGGTTTGGGTTGGAAGGGGGGCTCTAAAGGTCACTTCTACATCTATCATACACTGTAAGCTGCCCAAGGTAATATTTTCTGCAGTTCAGTGGGATTTGGATCATAGAAACATAGAATGGGCTGGGTCATGTAGTCCAAACTCCCCTGCAGCCAGCAGGGGCATCCTCAACTAGTTCAGGCTGCCCAGAGCCCTGCAGAGCCTCACCTCTCCAGGGATGGAGCCCCAACCACCTCCCTGGGCAACCTGTTCCAGTGTTCCGCCACCCTCGTAGTAAAGTACCTGTTCCTAACATCCCACCTAAATCTGCTCTTCTCTAGTTTGAAGCCATTGCCCCTTGTCTTATCACTGCAGGCCTTTGCCAACAGTCTCTCTCCATCCTTTTTGCTGCCCCCCTCCAGGTACTGGAAGGCTGCTATTAGGTCTTCCCAGAGCCTCCTCTTCTCCAGGCTGAACGGCCCCAGTTCCTTCAGCCTGTCTTCATAGCAGAGGTGCTCCAACCCCCTGATCATTTTTTTGTGGCCCTCCTCTGGACCTGCTCTATCCATTATAGCCCTAAAGACCTCTGGGACCTAAGGCTTAACAGTTAAGATATCTCAGCTTATCACATTGCTGCTACTCAGCTGACCCACAGCAATGGTTATTTGTATGTTCCTATGAAACCACTACAATCTACAGCTTGAATCATGTTAGGGCCTCAACTACCATAAAGCTTCACAACTGCAACAGTCTTGAGGAATGAACAAAACCAACTAGTGAGCTGCCAACAGCCTAGCTGTAGTAACAGACTCACCTCAGTGTGAACACATTTTTCACTTGATCCCTTACTTGTAAAGCAAGTCAGAAGCCTTTTGTCAGTTTTAACAAAGCTGCATCTTCTGTTCAATCTGCAGAGTATCTTTCACATTTATAACAATTCCTTTTGTAAAGATATTTTATGGATTCATTGGAAAAAGTGTCTCCTACCTTCTGATCTTCCATCACCTATACATTTGAATATTACATATATATATATATAACTGTATAGTACACTGCATATTCTCATAGTACAATTATCTTTCAACTTTAGTTAGAGAGACTAAATGAATTTTAAATTCCTCATTATAAGACATTTTTCAGACCCTGAGCTATTGTTGTTGCTTTGTTTGTCCCATTTTAGTTTCAGATTCTTCTGCAGCTAGGAGACAGAATCTTCTCTAAGAACTTGGAAAACAGAGAAAGCCAGTCCAGGACAACTGGGAAAATAAAATAACAAAAATAAAATAATAAAAGCAGTTGAGCAGTTTGACAAAGCAAGCCTCAAACTACCACTTCTGGCATACTTTGTGTATTGTATGTGTCTCTGGAGTTCTGATAGTACATCTAAACATGTCTTCCTCTCCTTTCAACGATGTGATAGGGATGACCCTAACATAATTCAAATCAAAACCATGGAGGGAATTTTATTACCACATACAAAGAAAGCAGACAAAGTAGACTGAGGCTCAGCTAGTTACCCTTTGTTAAAAAAAAAAAAAAAAAAAAAACACAGGGTACTTATGTCTAATAATGTCCACATTTTGCAACAGTTAAAATAAAATAAAAGAAGAAATCTTTTAAGTATCATTTACAACCTAAATGACAATATCGTGGTGTAACACTCAGCAGAGGATGGAAACTGAGCAAATTCTAAACTCTCAACCATCAATTTGTAATCCAGCTTCCTAATGAGGTGCTTGGTATCTGCTGTGCAGGCCTCACAATATTGTATGCAACATAGTATTCAAATAACATTAAAAAAGAAAAAAAAAATACAAATAAAGAGTGTGGCTTGCTGAAAGGCTTTCTGCTCAGTTCTGGAAAACCTTCATGAAAACCTTCATATACATACTTCCTGTGGGTGTTCTGGAAACTGAAATCTGTCATGATCATATACTAGGTAGTATAATGCAAATGGGCAACTGCCAATGTATCTCTTATCTATTCACAGGTAGTAAAAGCAATCAGCAATAATAATAATAAGGTATATTTATATATATATGTACATATATAAATCAGTGTTTATATACAGGTAAATCTATAAACACTGATTTTTATATATATGCACATATATAAATCAATGTTTTTATATATAAAAATATATATAAGCCAATGTTTATATATATGTACATATTAAAAAAATATAGATTTATATATATGTACATATATATAAATTTAGCTATACAGACTGCCTGGAAAATGACTCAAAATACAGCAACTTCTCCCAAATTCTATTTCTCATAAAATACTCTGGCCAGGACTAGCAATTGCAAATGCCAGCAGAGTTACAATTAGGTTGATATAAGCACTGAAACTAAACTCTTCTAGGGTATTCATCCATGAGGTTTCCAAACAGGTGGCACAGAAGGAAGGAGATAAGTAACATTCAACAGTACCTTGGCTCGTCATCAAATGGTACTCCACACTGCATCTGAAAACAGCTTCAGCTTGTCCTCAAGAGCAAGTCTAATCTTCTTCGCTAATGCTAGGAGCCCACCATGCTCAGGGTTACATTGGAGAGTGAAACAGGATGCTCTGTGCATTCAGGCCCAAAGATTCTCATGTGTCAGCAGTGGGTCACGCTGGACTTTTCTATGGGGCTATTCAAACCCTCATAGCTCTCACCCTGCAAGCTGAGGTCATGCAGGCCTGATCTACCTTTGCTGACAAGCAGAAAACATGCTCCCATCGCTCTGATTCTATCACTGTTCCTGTGCAAGAGTGTGGGGAAAGGCAGCAGACCTTGAGATGGAGGTGGCACAGCAGATTTCATCCTGTAATACATCTTTCTTCCTTCTCTCAAAGCCTGACCCATCATTACTACAATATTTACACTGTGAATATTGCTAAGAAAATAAATGCAAATTAACATGCAGTTTACAAAACCTCTTTGCATTTCAATTCACAGAACTATTTCCTATAAACTGTGTGCAGTTCTGGAGCCCCCAGCACAGGAAGGACATGGAACTGCTGGAGAGGGTCCAGAGGAGGGCCACGAAGATGATCAGAGGGCTGCAGCAGCTCTGCTATGAGGACAGGCTGAGAGAGTTGGGGCTTTTCAGCCTGGAGAAGAGAAGGCTTCCAGGAGACCTTATAGTAACCTTCCAGTATCTTAAGGGGGCCTACAGGAGGGCTGGGGAGGGACTACTCACAAAGTCTTGTAATGACAGGACAAGGGGGAATGGGTTCAAATTGGCAGAGGGGACATTTAAATGGGATGTTACGAGGAAGTTCTTCACAGTGAGGGTAGCAAGGCACTGGAACAGGTTGCCCAGGGAGGTTGTGTCTGCTCCCTCCCTGGATGTGTTCAAGGCCAGGCTGGATGAGTTCTTGACTGACCTGATCTAGTGGGAGGTGTCTCTGCCTGTGGTGGGGGGCTGGAACTGGCTGATCTTTGAGGGCTTTTCCAACCTTAACCATTCTATGATTCTATATATTTACTCCTAAATTGTTTTGGTTTATTATAAAATTGACTTAAAATTGTTTCTGACTCCTTTGACAGCTTAAAGAAGTGACACTACAGAACAGCATTCCTGCAAATTTTGCATGATGACAGCCCCAAGTTTGTTGTAATGAAGGCAATAAATTAATTACTACACTAAACAGGAATTAGCACCCTTGACTCACTGTTGTGATCACTCCAGATACAGTTCATAGATAGCTCAGTGTTTGCTCTGCTTCACAAGACAAAGTCTCTAAGGTAACAGGAAACAAATGTTGACTGTGAATGAATGAGTTCCTACACTTCATTCTGAACACTGTTTCCAAGATACTTGGGCATTTCCCATGTGTACATCCAGTAAGCCCTTAAGGGAAACTACAAACACTGACCACAATTCTCAGTAATTGTTATACTTCAGTGCTCTCCAGAAGCTGATTTCCAAATATAACAAAAAGATTAAAAAAACCAAAAACCTGTGGCTTAGAAGAGAGCCATGAAAATGGAAGACCCCTGTTGCTTTGTTTTAAAAGCTCTTTAACGTCCTTGCAGCAATTAATTTTCACAGACCACAGATGCCAGAACCTATTGCTTCTCAAATGTTATGTTCACTGCTTTGGGGCAAAATACACTGATACTTAGCTTGTGCAAAGCAGAACCCACGAACTTTAAGCTAAGTCACCTATACTGTGCTGGTAGATGTTGGAGCTAGGATAGAATCATAGAATGGTTTAGGTTGGAAGAGACCTCAAAGATCAGCCAGTTCCAACCCCCCGACATAGGCAGGGACACCTTCCACTAGATCAGGTCGCTCAATACCTCAATACCTCACCTGGCCTTGAACATCTCCAGGGAGGGAGCAGCCACAACCTCCCCGAGCAACCTGTTCCAGTGTCTCGTCACCCTCACTGTGAAGAACTTTCTCCAAACACCCTGTTTACATCTCCCTTCTGCCAGCTGAAAAGTCCCAACTCCTTCAGTCTGTCTCCAGCTCCCTCAGTCTGTCTAGCAAAACGAAAGATCATCACCTACTTACAGGATAGTCTAAGGCACACAGTGATTTGCTCAGAGACATAAATCATAGAATCACAGAATGGTCTGAGCTGGAAGGGACTTCCAAAGGTCATCTAGTGCCAAACCCCTCTGCAGTAAGCAGGGACACCTTCAACTAGATCACAAAACACAAAAAGGAAACATGAGGCTGAAACAAAAGTTCAGTTCAGCCCAGAGCATAACCACATGATTCATTGGCTGTTATTTGTTTTAAAGTATCTTGCTATTTTCACTCTAAGCATAAAAGAGATACTTTCCTTATCAATATTTGTTTTTAAAATAAGTAACATTCTGTCACTGAAAAAATCATAGAATCATAGAATCAGTCAGGGTTGGAAAGGACCACAAGGATCATCTTCTTCCAACCCCACTGACATGCCCAGGGACACTCTACACTACATCAGGCTGCCCACAGCCTCTGCCAGCCTGGCCTTAAACACCTCGAGGGATCTGGCCCCAACCACCCACCTCGGCAACCCCATTCCAGGCTCTCACCACTCTCATGCTCAACAACTTCCTCCTCACACCCACTCTGAATCTCCCCACCTCCAGCTTTGCTCCATTCCCCCTAGTCCTCTCACTACCTGAGAGCCTAAAAAGTCCCTCCCCAGATTTTTTGTAGGCCCCCTTCAGCTACTGGAAAGCCACAAGTAGGTCAACTGGGAGCCTCCTCTTCTCCAGACTGAACAGCCCCAACTCTTTCAGTCTGTCCTCATAGCAGAGATGCTCCAGCCCTCTATCATCCTCATGGCCCTGTTACAGAACTGCATTTTTAATATTAAAACTAAAAGGTATGAAGAACAGATGAAGTATCAGTTAAGACATCACCTGGATTTGAATACACTCATTCTGAAGCAGGAAGAGCTGACATTCATGCAGTGGAAGCTAATCTGTTTCTTTGTAAGCATACAGTGCTAGCAGCTGTACTTTTTTTCTACAAAGCAGACAATGTAAAAGATAGGAGTATGGGCTTGCATGTCCAAATTTTAGTAACAGGAGTTACACAGATGGCTTCTGTAAGGAGCTCCTAGAAACTTCCCCTAAGTCAGACAGAGCCAATGCTACCTGGCTTCAAGTTGGGGTACCCACCACTGGTCAAGGCTGAGCTCAACAGCAAGGTTGAGGACTTATGACCTCATGGGTGACTCCTGCTGGAACAGTCTGATCCTGAAGGACTGCAACCTGACCCATAGAAGGGACCAAAAGGAGCAGTTGATAAAGAACTGTAGCCCATGGGAAGGACTCACATTTCAGAGTTTCAGGGAGGACTACCTCCTGTAGGAGGAACCCCATGCTGGAGCAGGGGATGAGAGTGAGAAGCCTGAGGAGCTGCAGAAACACATGATGAACTGACCACAACTTCTGCTCCTTGTTCCCCTCTGTCACTTACAAGGAGGAGGTAGAGAAAACTGGGAGTAAAGCTCAGGAGGAAGGGAGAGGTTGGAAGAAAGTGCCTTAAGATTTGGGGTTATTTCTCATTACCCTACTCTGATTTGATTGGTAATACAGTGAATAAACCAATAAACTAATCTCCCAGAGTCAAGTCCGTTTTGCCTGAGACAGTAATTAGTGAGAGATCTTTCACTGTCCTTCTCTCAACCCACAACCCTTTCATCCTATTTTCTTTCACTTGTCCAGGTGAGGAGGAGTGATAGAGCAGCCTGGGCAAGCCCATGGCATCCATCCAGGCTCAAACCACCACAGATCAGGTCCAGTGTTTTCAAACAGCTCAAAAAAAGTAACTTATGTGTCTGCATGACTCTGAAACTGTTCTTTATAAAGTTCTACTTGCAAAGTAGCTTCTTACAAACCAAATAAAAATAAGCTCCTGGTAATCAAAAGTGGATGAAAAATAGCTCCACAAAAGAACAACAGAAAAGCAAAGCTGAAACAAAGACAACTTCCCACCAAAGCTGAGGTTCCTCTAAGGCTGAATCTCAAAAAAGAGCATTTATTGTTTGAAAAATATGGCTATGCTGAGACAAAGGTCTTGAAGTTAAAACAGAAAGCTTTGGTAACATCTGTCCTTCTCCACTTTCATTTCTATGGAGTTTACATAGCATCAAAAGAAAACTTATGTATCTGTAAACCTTTTTGATTTAAATGCTTGCTCACAAACCTGGTAGACAGCATAACTATCTAACTATCACAAATATCAAATACAGAACAAAAGATTCACATTGATGTTTTCAGCAAACTTTCAAATTAATGAAAAGTCTCAAACTTTATAGTGGCCTTACACAGCAGAAATATCTTGCAGGTACTTGGGGTTTGCAGCATTAAACAGCCAAAATATTCCTGTGACTGTACATGAGTGTACCCTGCAAGCCTCTCAAACTCATCAGTGGGAAGTTCTTTCAATACATTTTATCTTTTTTGCACTAAGAACACACAGTTGCAACAGTAACTACGTATTTGTAGGAATTCTAATATATTTAAATTGAGTTTTCTGTTATCCAGATAAAAAGGGGAACACTGACTGTAAAACAAAGCAGGAAAATGGAGTAGGTAAAAGTAACAAGAAGAAATACGGTTCTACACAACTAAGTTATAGTGGTATCTAGGTACCAGTTTTATTAACAAACACCCTCTTATGATTCCACACTGAAGCCACAAGTACTCATGATTGTTGATGGTACAAGCACAAATCATAGAATAGCATCACAGAATCACAGAATCAGTCAGTGTTGGAAGGGACCACACGGATCATCTAGATCCAACTCCCCCTGCCACGCCCAGGGACACCCTACCCTGCATCAGGCTGCCCACAGCCTCATCCAGCCTGGTCTTAAACACCTCCAGGGACGAGGCATCAACCACCCCCCTGGGCAACCTGTTCCAGGGTTTTACCACTTTCATGCTGAAGAACTTCTTCCTCACATCCAGTCTGAATCTCCCCACTTCAAGCTTTGCTCCATTCCCCCTAGTCCTGTCACTACCTGATATGCTAAAGAGTCCTTCCCCAGCTTTTTTATAGCCCCCCTTCAGATCCTGGAAGGCCACAGTAAGGTCACCTCGCAGCCTCCTCCAGACTGAACAGCCCTAACTCTTTCAGTCTGTTGTCATAAGAGAGGTGCTCCAGCCCTCTGAGCATCCTCATGGCCCAATCTACCAAGCCTTGGGAATTTTCAGATGTAGCCTTTTATTTAAAAAAAAAAAAAAAAGCAACAAAACAAACCTCCAAAAGCAACCTTAGGAGTAAGAGAAACCCTACATTTATGTAACAGAGTGGACACTTTTTTTTTTTTTTCTCATTTCATGTTATGTTACCTGGATGCTAAAGCAGGTTTGCTACAATTATTCTCCCTAACAGAATTCCCCAATAAAAGACAAAATATACCAAACAAAGATATTAAGTCACCCTGTGGAGAAGTTGAGACGATTTTTAAAGCCTCAAAAGAAGCACATACAGCACAGAAGAATTTCCAGGGGAAAAAAAAAAAAAAATCTCTTTTTTCCTAATTGTCACATAAAGAATTAAAATACACATTTGAAATCCTAACTGCAACCTCTGTTAGCTATGCTTTAAGATGTTGTTCTGTACAGGCTCACCTGTGGTTTCTGCTTCTGAAAGAGAAGGTTTTGCTCAGCTGCAGCTCTAATTTTTGTCCAGGCTCGCAGCACACAAAATTGATACCCTCCTGCCATCTAGTGGCTACAAAGCCCTAAACCAAACACCACCGCCAGATACCAATTCAAAACTTGGTTCTTTTCAACTCTTTTCCCCTGCAAACGCTTTCCCCCCACCAACATTAACTAAGCACTACAATTTTTTCAAGGGACAGGAAATAACATAGAAAAGAATTCCCCTAAACTATGGTGCAACCAGAAGAACCTGCCAAGTCCTTGGCTTGTTCTGAGCCTTAAGACCTCCGTGGTAAAGCAGGCACACATTTCTCAGGAAAGAAATAAATAGTCTGTACTGAGTAAGAGTTTCACTTATTTCTACTTACTACTCTTGCTAGATAAATCCCCAGTCACAGCCAGAGAATGCTGAGCTGAAGCTGTGAAGCTGCTGGAGACAGCTGGTCTTCCTGCACGGCTTTGAATTCAGTTTATCACTGTTCTGTTCTCTTTAAATTAGTGAGTTTATCTAACAATACCAAGTTTTCCTATTGAGTTTATCTATTTTAAGCAACAACAAATCAAATACAGTGGAGAACTTCATTGGAAGTACTGCACAGGAAAACATTAAAACAGTGCTGACTTAGAAACATAGAATCATAGAATGGTTTAGGTTGGAAGAGACCTCAAAGATCAGCCAGTTCCAACCCCACTGTGCCATAGGCAGGGACACCTCCCACTAGAACAGGATGCTCAAGACCTCATCCAGTCTGGCCTCGAACACCTCCAGGGAGGGAGCAGCCACAACCTCCCTGAGCAAACCTAGAATCATAGAATCACAGAATCAGTCAGGGTTGGAAGGGACCACAAGGATCATCTAGTTGCAACCTCCCTTCCATGCCCAGGGACACCCTACCCTAGATCAGGCTGCCCACAGTCTCATCCAGCCTGGCCTTAAACACCTCCAGGGAAGTGGTCCCAACTACCCCCCTGGGCATTCGGTTCCAGGGCCTCACCACTCTCATGCTGAAGAACTTCCTCCTCTTGCACTAAAAATTTTAATGTTGGTATTCCCACTGGACCTTTCTTCCACAAACAGACCTAATCTCTTCTGAACTCACCTAAAACCTTCGCATCTGCGTATCTTCGGACTTTAAGTTCTGCAACTGCATTGTGCATTCATGCAATAATCACATCTTACTTGTTGCTTTAAATTTCTGCATGGAGTTTTTCATTGGATTTCCCCCAGATTTCCTGTGAGGCACAAGAAATGTTCATTCTCTATTCACCTCCTCCTCCTGCATTACAGTCATGAATTTAGACCATATCTCATCTTGCTTTATCCTCTTACAAAGTTTTCCTATCTTCCTTCAGGCCAAATGGTTTTACTTTCTGTAAGACCTTATCTCTGCACTTCGATTTTTAAGACCTTTGCTGCTAGCCAGTACACTGTTCTTTAGGCAATCATCATCTTCTTCAAAAACTGAAAGATTTCTCAGACTTTTTTTTTTTTTCCTGCAAATGCTAAGTTGAATCTTCCCAACTACCCATATTTAATCTGAGCAATTTACTTCTAAAGAAAAATGCTTCGAATTGTATCTTCAAGGAGTTCCTAAAAGATGAATGCCTCAAATTGATGCATAGCCAAAACTATTTGAAAATTTTCTTCTAGGAAAAAAAAAAAAAGTGATAGAAATGCTGATTATTGCCTTTCCTTCAGGAATGATTAACTTCCAGTTGCATAATTTAATAACAGGATTAGCATATCACCCCTTATAAAGAAGATCAGCTCAGACATTAAACACAGTTTATGAAGTTTGTTTAAAATGAACTTTCGAAAAGTGTGTGGCAAGATTTAGACACTAATTATCTATTCTGCATGCCATGATTCTGTTAAAATTAATATTACACATACACATCACAAATCTTATTTGAGGGATGATAAAGTTAGACACAAAGTGATTCGTCTAAGAGCACATTAAAAGTCTTCTACGACTAACACATCTTCACTTCTCTCACAGATTCATTACCCCTGTTAGACTCACATAAAAAGCAGCAAAAATAAAATCACATTCTCCATATGGTTTCTGAGAATTATTTTGTTCACTTGGATCACAGAATCACGGTAGCACTTCCCAGGGAGGTCCAATAGTTGAAAAAAATCTCCAAACTTCTCTGTAAATACAGTAGCCTTTGTAGCAAACACCTCTAATAAAATATCTCTAGACCCATGAAGTTCACAATGTGAGGTAGCCACTTGCTGACATTCAATAGTATTTCTAAATTGTGTTTCAAATTGTAAATTTAAAAAATGTTCACATTTCACCTTTTGCATTTTCAATTGCATTTATCTAGTGTTTTCAGGACAACAGACAAGCAGCACACAGCTCTTGCCTCCTACACATTTGGTGAAAGTAAGCTTATGCTTCACTGAGTCTAAAATGAAAGGCTTTTAATTTATTCTGTAATGGGCTACATCTCTAGTCTCAGTGAGGTTTCTTTGTGCTACAACCTAGATGGCACCTCCAGGCTTTAAACTAACTAAATAGTCAGCAGGGGATTCCAATGATGCAGGAGATTAGCTGAGCTGAATGCAGTAAAATAGATAATTAATGGCATATTTAATTCCCATCTCCATCAAAGGGCAATGTTTAAGATGCTAAATTAATTTAGTGGTCTTCTGACTACCAGATGAAGCTTACGGGAGATACTGCAGGTGTCTCTATAGGGAGACACTATAGAGATACTCTAAGGTACAGACTACATACATTCAATCTACACAACACAAACTCATCTCCCTATCCAGACCTTCTATGACATTGTGGACATGGCAAACTGAACACCAAAATCCCATTAACAGGGCATTATGACAGCATATACAACTATGACAGAGATAAAAGTAGTAACTTACTTTCCAAAAATTAAGAACCTGCTCCTTCTGTCTGGCTTTGCATCAACAACATCACCATTATCTTCATCACCTCCTTCTTGAGTAGAGGTACCAACACGCTCATCTTCCAACATCTACAAATAAAAGTACAAGAATATAAAAGTCCCACAATGAACATATATGAAATATCAGAAATACTTCTATAAACTAAATTGCTAAAACAGCTACACATAAGATTGCCACTTTACTGTATCATACTTCAAGTAAGAGTGGCTATGGATTTCTGGCCCTGAATTAACACAGCATTGCACTCTCTCAGCCATCTGCATCACCTTGTGGCAGCTACCAGAAGTGACTTGGCTAGTACCACTCTCAAAAATGCCAGTCAGAACAAAAAAATAATTTTATGGTTAAAGATCTCATTACTAGCTCCCAAACATTTCTTGTTTCATAGGAAGCCTTCTTTTCCAACCCATGCTGGCTGGGCCTTATCATCTGGTTGCCTCCCACGTGCTGCATACTGACGCTTAGGAAGATCTTCTCCATGACCTGGCACCAAGATCAGGCAGGTCTGTAGTTCCCTGGGTCCTCCTTCCAACCATTTTTGTGGATCGGTGTCACATCTGCCAGGCTTCTATCAGCTGGGACCTCGTTGGTTAGCCAGGACTGCTGGTAGATGATGGAGAGTGGCTTGGTGTGCACTGCCACCAGCTTACTCAGTATCCTCGGATGTAAGCCATCTGGGCCCATAGACTCATGTGTAAGTGGCGTAGCAAGTCACCAACCATTTCCTCTTGGAGAGGAGTTTCATTGTGTGGTGAA
Organism: Psilopogon haemacephalus; assembly: GCA_013396835.1. Lineage (NCBI taxonomy): Eukaryota > Metazoa > Chordata > Aves > Piciformes > Megalaimidae > Psilopogon > Psilopogon haemacephalus. The sequence goes on from VWZI01018611.1 coordinate 196,149, forward strand.
CAACTGGTCTTACAAAAGACTGAGGAAAAGAAGGTATTAAGCACCTCCACTTTTTCCTCATCCTTGATCACTCTGTTCCCCTCTGCATCCCACAATGGACAGAGTTTCTCCTCAGTCCTCCTTTTGCTGCTAGCATATTTGTAGAAGCATTCCTGTTCTCCTTAACAGGTAAAATATTTGTAGCTGAAATCCCATCCAGTACTAAGATGCTCTGAGAGCTCCTGTTTTACATCTACATATACAGTCAAATGTGCATCATAAACCTGTATTACCTCATATGGATGGGATCTTAGGTTTTAATTTCTGTTTTGTCTGTATCAACATTCAAAAAGTATTTCATATCCTTCTCATGATCAACATATGCAGCTGCTATGCAAACCACAACCCCAGTTAGGAAGAGTTGCCCAGAAAGCTAAAAAAGCATTTCCACTACATAAACATGGCTCTTAAAGTTCCGTATTTGAGCCAGTATTGTATTATTTTGTTACTCCAGTGTAAGCTTAGAGTATTCTTCGCTTGTCTCAACGGTGACACCAGGCTGAGCTGATCTATTAACCTTTTCCCCACGGAAAAATGGTCTTTCACTCCTCCTCTTCCATGTCGCGAGTTGCCACTCAGGGTTGTTATTTAGATCATTAAGCCAACAGGAAATTACAGGAAGCAATTTTTGTGATTGCCCTACGACCTGCACCAGCAGAAGGCAGGCCGAGAAGCGCAGCAGAGAAGGCAATACCGGACCTATGCTTGCTGTGGGCTGCACTGAGCCGCCTTGTCCAGCCCAAGGTTTTCATGCGCAAAAGCAGACGTAAATCTTACCCTCTCCCCGTACTGAGGCAGATGAAACTTCTATTTATAATAAATTTACACTTAAGAATGTTCACGCGTAGCTTGAAAACCACCTTGGTGACCCTGAAGCCATTCCGAGCCGGCCAGCTGGGCGCTACAGCCACACGGCCGCCAGCTTTTCCCCAGCCGGGGCCCAACCACACAGACTGCGACTTCTGAGCGACCCCAGAGAAACCGCAGCTCATCAAAGCTGGGTCTAGATTCGGATACAAGACTCGAGGACCGCCCGGACCGCAGTGGGGCCGAGGAAGAGCGCGGGGGCACAATAAAGACCGCGCAGCCCCAAGTGAAAGAAACCAACAACGCCAACGCGACCAACCGCAAACCCCACTACAAAGCGCTTCTGCTCTCTCCCGGGAAACGGCCACCTGAAAGGCCCAGGGGATCCCCGCTGCCGAGCGGAGCCGCTTCCTTACACCCCTCTGCCGCTAGCTCCAGAGGAGAACAGCGGGACAGAGGCCGGAGGGGGCGGGCTGAGGACCGAGAGGACAAGAGAGAAAAAGGCGCGGGGCAGCCGGCTGAAGGGAGGCGGGAAAGTGGCGGGGAGGGCCTGGGGTGCGGAGACGCGGAGCGAACACACTTAAGCGAGCAGGGAGAGTGGCCAACGCTACGCGGAGTGGGAGCGAGGGGCTAAAAAAGGAACCGAAGCTTGCCTTAGCGCTGGCCGCCGGCGAAGGAGAAAAGAAAGCGAAACCCGCGGGACTGTGCCCGGCTGGCTGTGGGAGGAGCGAGCTCCGCCGGCCCGGGGCTGTCTCCCCTTCCGCCCGTACGCTGGGTGGGGCGGGTGTGGGGCCGGAGTAAGCGAGGGCTGCTCCCGCCCCGCTCCCTCGTTCGCTCTGCTGGTGCTAGCACTGCCCCTGGTAATGACGGCTTCATCAGAGCAAAAAGCAAATTACCGCTGTTTAATAGCTGGACCGGGTCACACCCCCGTGAAAGAAGAGCCTTAAGTTTCACGGCGGTGCGGGAGTGTCTAGATCTACGGAAATTTTCTCCCTGACACAAAACTTCAGTGGCGTTTCTCTCTCTCTTTCTCTCTCTCTCTCTCTCCAATTATTCCGTGTGTTGCATCTCTGCTAATTACGCCATCCTACTGTGCAAAGCCGTTGAATCAGGCCCAGCAGTCCAGTCCGGGGACTTGAAGATCGGCACAGTTCTTGCTAATTACTCCCGGTCGCGGGCTCCAATCCCTGCGAAATCACACACCTGCCCAGCAGTGCACATTCACTACCTGAAGAGAGTTACATCAAAGCGACTTTTTTTTTTTTTTTTTTTTTCCCCGGCGTAACTGCCTCGTAATTGGCACCAAACACAGGCGCGGTGACAAACAGGCTCTTGCCTCACGACAAGTCACTGCTTGGATGTGACTGAGGAGCGTCTGAAGAGCGCAGCGGCTCTCGGCTGGGGCAGGGCTCCGCTTGGCGGAAATTCTCCCTGCAGATCCTGGTTGGATGCTTAACCAAGAGTTTTTCTTCTGAATGTCAAGCTAACGGAGTCCCCACGGTTCCTTTCATGCCATCTGTTAGCTGCCTCTTTTCAAGAAGACAGTACCACTTCCAAATCCATAATGGACCATTCTATGGACAACAGAGGCGCTGGAAACGTCTAAGATCTTCAAGCAAATATGTGGAGCGGAGATGAGGGAGACTGTGCTGCCGCTAGCGATATGACAGTGGTACCCGAGCTTTAGAACATCCAAATGCTTTCCTAACAATGTGTAAGAGGGTTACATAAGAAATCCAGAAGCTATTTGCTGGCCGTCACAGGATCGCAGGATGTTAGGAGCTGGAAGGGATCCTGACGTGCAAAATGAACCCCAAAACTCACCGAGAGTTCTGCAGTAGGTATGTTCATGGCAGCGCTGGGTGCAAGCAGGATCACTCCATCAATCCTGCACACCCCGTGCCGGTACAAGCCACAATTTATGTTATAAGAGGATACATATTTGTAATAAGGGGTAGGGTTATTACAACCATAGAATCATAGAATCATAGAATGGTTTTAGGTTGGAAGAGACCTCAAAGATCTAGTTCCAACCCCCCTGTGCCATAGGCAGGGACACCTCCCACTAGAACAGGTTGCTCAAGACCTCATCCAGCCTGGCCTTGAACACATCCAGGGAGGGAGCAGACACAACCTCCCTGGGAAACCTGTTCCAGTGCCTCACCACCCTCACTGTGAAGAATTTCTTCCTAACATCCCATCTAAATCTCCCCTCTGCCAGTTTGATCCCATTCCCCCTCGTCCTGTCATTACAAGACCTTGTGAACAGTCCCTCCCCAGCCCTCCTGTAGGCCCCCTTCAGATACTGGTAGGCTGCTATAAGGTAACCTCGAAGCCTTCTCTTCTCCAGGCTACAGAGCCCCAACTCTCTCAGCCTGTCCTCATAGCAGAGCTGCTGCAGCCCTCTGATCATCTTCGTGGCCCTCCTCTGGACCCTCTCCAACAGTTCCATGTCCTTCATATGCTGGGGGCTCCAGAACTGCACACAGTA
>VWZI01018612.1:0-12431 GCA_013396835.1 Psilopogon haemacephalus
ATTTTTCACACAAATTTTCCAATTAGCTCAAACCAACACATAGCTAGACACAAAAAATTAATACAGTTTAATGCTGAAGAGAATTACACATTTTTCAAGTAAGTTGCTGATCATCTTTTATGTGGTACCACAAGCCTTTGATATGTAGGTGAAGCTTGTGTAGAAAACAACTGTGTGGTGGCAAATAAATACAAACAAATGTAGAAAGAAAGTCTATAAAGTCACCTTAGACATAATTTTTGTTTTCTTTTTATTGCCGTTTGACACTTTTGTCTGTTGGATTGTAGATCATTCATGATGAAAAGAAAATAATTATGAAGTCTATATCATTCATTGATTTGTTAAAAGGGATAAAAGTCCAAAATGTAAACAATTTGTCCCACTTTGCTCCGGGATGCTTCTCCCTTTCACATCCCCTGAGCTCTGCTCTTATATCTTCCACTAATATTGGCTAACCAGAAAACAAGTAAACGCTGGTGGCTGGGTTGGTTGGGAAGGAAGAGAGATGGAGAGAGGCTTTGAACCCCTTCTGGGCAGTTTCTTTGCGAAGAGGAGGGAATCTGGGTTTCTGTGTTATTTCCAATTTGTATGTGGTTGTAAATACTTGTAAACATACCATGTATATATGCTTGCAAAATTTGGTTTGCTGTAAACATAGCTTTATCTTACTTTCAAGCAGTCTGAGCCGGTCTGGTAAATTTCAATAGTGCAGTGTATGTGTGTGAAAGTTCCTAACCTACCACACAGGTGTGACTAAAACAACATAGAAATGATGGATAAAGGTATGTAGTAAAAACTGGGTCCTGAAGAGGAGACATGAGTGTGATGTTGTCTAGCTAGGTAGTGAAATAGGGAGATTCAAAGCCAGTCCCTGCTTGTTTGGAGGTTAAAACAATTTTTTAAAGTGTTCTTGCAAACAGTGGCTAAAGAAAACAGTTTTTTGTTTCTGCTGTTTAGGATGAGACGATAGACTAGACTAGACTAATTCCACTTAGAATTAACCTACAATGATCATCCAGTCCTGTTGCCTGACCAGGGCTGATCAAATATTAAGGGCACTGTTCAAATGCATCTTAAACGGTGATAGGCATGGGGCATTGACTACACTTTTTAAGGCTGCTCCAGGGTATAACTAACTTCTTGAGAAAAAATTCCTTTCTAACCTCCTCTCGTGCAACTTTAAATCATTCTGACGCATCCTGCCACAGGATCCCAGCACTTCTGCCTCCAGTTCCCCTTCTGTCATGGACTGAGTTGAATCTGCTGCTGTTATTCATACCGTGCTGCAGTCATACTAGCTTCAAAAAATGAAACTGCTAACTGGGGCTTGAAGTTCAGATTGCAACATGGAAGGCTTCCTGTTCCACTTGCTGCTGCTGAATTGCATATTCATGAGTGTGGGTGGTTTTTTTTTTGTGTTTTTTTTTTTTCCCTGAAGGGGTGGTGGTGGAACAAGTGGGAATCGGGCAGCTTCTGATTTTGGTTTTCTGTTTTATGCTGTATTTTCACTCACTTATTTCACTCTGCTTCTGCAAATAGGCTAAGCTAAGGTAATCATGCATTGTATTATTAGATTAATTAGACTATTAGCTAAGGTAATTATGAATTGTGATCATAATGTCTTATGTTATGTTAAACTCTTATCTCTTTATCTCAGCCCTGAATTTTGTGCTGGTTACTATTTGTGCTGGCTTGAACTAATTGAAAACTTTGAATGACAAATTAGACTATAGGCTGAGAAACAAAAACACCGATGGTGCTACTTCACTCACAGCTTTACTGAGAAAGAAAAAAAAATTGTTTAAGAGTTGTAACCCAAACATAGANAAAAAAAATTGTTTAAGAGTTGTAACCCAAACATAGATAAGACAGATGGTTAGAGATGGTTTCAGACCACTTTGGGCTGTGGCTCTTGCATGGCTCTTTCTCCCTGCCTTTTCTTTATGAATCTGAATACTTCCTCTAGCTTCTTTCCTGCTGCTAATACCCTTAGCCGATCTACCTCCACCTATCTGCTGCATGAAACAGATGGTGAGATAAGACTGGGGAAGGGGGGAAGGTGGTAGGTGTGGTTAGAAACCCCTCTTAGGGATTTTGATCTCTGGGAGGGGTGTGGTGTTTCTATATTACCTTTTTACTGTATATATATCTATAAATATCTGTTATNACAGCTTTACTGAGAAAGAAAAAAAAATTGTTTAAGAGTTGTAACCCAAACATAGATAAGACAGATGGTTAGAGATGGTTTCAGACCACTTTGGGCTGTGGCTCTTGCATGGCTCTTTCTCCCTGCCTTTTCTTTATGAATCTGAATACTTCCTCTAGCTTCTTTCCTGCTGCTAATACCCTTAGCCGATCTACCTCCACCTATCTGCTGCATGAAACAGATGGTGAGATAAGACTGGGGAAGGGGGGAAGGTGGTAGGTGTGGTTAGAAACCCCTCTTAGGGATTTTGATCTCTGGGAGGGGTGTGGTGTTTCTATATTACCTTTTTACTGTATATATATCTATAAATATCTGTTATACATTGTAAACATTTGCTTGTATATTGTACAAAGTTGGAAATATAAAGCTTCATTTATTAACTTCCAGATAACTGAGTCCTAGCCTGGATTATTTCAATGTGTGTGTGGGGAGCTAAATGCTAAACTACCACACTATACCACTTACTTTTGTGTTGGGATTAGCCCTTGCTCTAAACCATTACATCTTCTCAGGAACATGTAAAGAGCAGTGGGGTTGCCCCTCAGCCGGCTTTTCTCCAAACTAGACAAATCCAGGGTCCTTAGCTGCTCCCTGCAGGACAGGCCTTCCAGTCCTTTGACCATCTTCCTTGTCTTTCTCTGGGCACATTCAAATACCTTAGCAACATGAGCGGGTCTCATTAAACCTTGGGACAAGCAATCACTCCACAAAGGTAGAAAGTTTAGATAAAAAATATGAAATGGTGTGATTACTTTCAGTCTTGTGATTTCAGTAGTTTGAGTCCCAAAAACTTGGGATTTACAGTATTTATGTCTATTTTAAACATTTACCTTTGTAGGTTAGTCCTTTTGTTTTTAATGAAACACAGTTATTATTCCCTCTATTTCCAGTATTGGCTGTCCTGAACTGAAACACAGTTCTGAAAGATCTCCTATGTTTAAAAAGAAAAAAAGAAAAGTTTCTACTCATAAATAATTTTCATACAAACAAGAGGAATTTAAACATAGTCCACAGATTTAACTGCAAATATATTAGAATTTCCAACTGTTTGAGATGGTTACAAAGACTTAGAAGGAAGGACAATTTAGCTTCAGGAAAATAGCTCATTGTTTGAAGGCATATAATTAGAAATTAAAATACCAACAATTTTTTTACTTTTCCTGAATCCATTTCAGCATATTTTACGTGATCTATAATTGTCTCTTAAATAACATCACTAAGTATTTTAGAAATTCATTGCTCTTTCACTTTCAATTCTCAGTTACAGCTGAAATGATTATTTTCCTCAATTATTTTTTCAATAATTTCCAACAGTCTGTAAACATGTACACGCACAAAACCACCACAACCCCCCCAAGAAAACCAAAACATATATATGTCTTTAGATAGTCCTGCAGAATGATAAATCTTCTTTGCCTAGATTAATAAATGTGGACTGTTCAGCTTTAACCAATTTAGTCACAGTCACTTCTGTTTCAAGGTTTTTCTTTAGTGCCATTGACATTGATTCAGAATGAGTAAAATGAACAAAGTTTATCTTAAAGAATCAAAATCCCACATCTCTTGTACTGTATTCCAAGATGTTTTTTTTCTATTTTATACTCATCAGTAAAAGATGGTTAGTGCCCACCAGGGGGAGACCCATAGTTAAATCGTTTATATCTGGAGAATCAAAGAAAAAGAGTGTCTTTTAGGTTTTTTTTTTTTCTTTTAAAACCATTAAACAGTTGACACACTCTTCAGAATTTCCTCCTGGAATATCTGTATTTTCATCACCTGGCAGAATGGAGAGAACTCCAGACTCTGGATGAAGGACAGAAAGCCTGGAGGATGGGAGACTCTCCAATAGTCAGTGAAGATTGGATTGGGGATGAGTTACACACATTGAATATACACAAGTCCAAGAGCCCTGACGAGATGCACCCATGAGTGTTGAAAGAACTGGTTGATTTTGTCACTCTACCAATCGCAAGTCTTTTTGCAAACTCCTGGCACATAGGACAGGTGCCTGAGGACTGAAGGAAAGAAAATGTCACTTCTGTCTTCAAAAAGGGCAAGAAACAGGTCCCAGGAAGCTAGTCAGGCTCACCTTCACCCCTGGACAAATGATAGAGCAACTCAAACTGGAAGTCATCTCTAAGCACTTGGAAGAGAAGAAGATTATCAGGAGTAGACAGCATGAATTTACCAAGGGGAAATCATGCTTGACTAATCTCATAGGTTTCATGAATCTATAACTGAATGGATAGATGCAGGGAGACAAGTGGGTGTGGTCTTGTCTACCTTGATCTTACCAAGGCATTTGATATTGTCTCCCATAACATTCTCGTGAGCAAGCTCGGCAAGTGTGGGATGGAAACGCAGACAGTGAGTTGAATTAGGATCTGATTACACAATAGAGTGCAAAGTGTGGTGGTCAATGGTGCCAAGTCCAGCTGGAGAGCTATAACTAGTAGAGTCCTCCAGGGATCTGTACTGGCTGTGATTGTGTTCAACATCTTCATCAGGGACAGACAGACAGGCAGACAGACAGAGTCTGCTCAGCAAGTTTGCTGAGTATACCAAAATGGGAGACTTGGCTTCAGCAAGACTTGGAAAGCCTAGAAAGCTGGGCAAGGAGGAAGCTAATGAGGTTCAACAAGGATAAGAGTCCTGCACCTGGGAAGAAATAACAAATTGCACCAGCACAGATTAGGAGGTGATCTGATAGAGAGCAGCCCCATGAAGTCCTGGGAGTCTTGGTGGACAACAAGTTATCCATGGGACAGCTATATTCCCTTGTGACCAAGAAGGTATTCTGGTATCCTGGGGTGCATATTGAATGGAATTCTCCTCTCCCTCTACTCTGCCCCAGAGTGACCCCACCTAGAATACTGCATCCAGTTCTGGGCTACCTGGTTCTAGAGGGACAGAGATCTACTTGAGAGAATCCAGAGGAGGGCTACAAGGATGATTAAGGTAGTGAAATATTGCTTTATGAGGAAAGGCTGAGATACCTGGGGCTTTTTGGTCTGGAGAGAAGACTGAAGTGGGATCTAATAAATATTTACAAATATTTGAAGATTGAGTGTCAAGAAGGAAATGACAGCCTCTTTTCACCTGCATCTTGTGATAGGACAAGGGTGTATGAGGGAAACGTTGGTATGATTTTGACCAGAAGTTACAACAGGGCAATAATCAGTAGGTAACTGAGGGAGAAGATCCGTGGGAAGCAGGGCTTGCAAGAATGCGCATGAGCAGCAAGGAGAGATGATATGTAACAGATTCTAGAATAAAGGAGGGGCTCTGTTCCCCTGTTTATGAGCTTCTGGCACGTCCTGGGTATACACCACATAACTCTGAACCTGGATATGCCAAGTGCATAGGTGGCTGGGTTGGAGCAGCACCAGTTAGGACCACTATGATGATGCAGTTCTTGGTTGGGATGCCTGCCTTGAAAGGATGGGTGACAGCCAGCCCTGTGATCTATGCAGCTCAGGAGTTTTCCTGGTTAGTTTTCCTGGATACGGTGAGCCTGCTCTTTGATCAACAGAGTTACTCAGCATTCCTTGTCATATATCTTTCTTTCTATGACTTTAGTATCTGAGCTTTAAGTGTTTTGGTTTCCAGTATACCTTTCTCCTTATGGTTTTAGAGTTTAAGCTATAATAAAGTGTTGAAACTGTACCTGGATGGGGGTACCCATGTGTGAGTGTGTTCCCTGGCCTGCAAAAGACTCACTGGAACAACAGGTCAGTGGATCTAAACTACAGCACAGGAAGTTCAACCTCAAGATGAGGAAGAACTTCTTTACTGTAAGGGTCAAGGAGCACTGGAACAGTCTTTCCAGGGATGCTGTGGAGTCTCCTTCTCTGGAGGCATTCTAGACCCACCCAGATGAATTCCCGTGTGACTTTTGCTAAATTCTATGGTCCTGCTCAGGCAGGTGGGGTTGGACCTGAAGATCTCCAAAGGTCCCTTCCAACCCCTAACATCCTGTGATCCTGTGATATCCATGAAGATTGCTATCTTCCATGGACAGTGCCCCAGGAGTAGGATCCCTCCTTTCCAAGCTGATGTGAGCTGCTCAGCCATGTCTGTGGTATACTACTCTAAGTATAGATGAATCTATAGAAGAAAAATGAAAAAGAAAATAGGAGTCTTTGTTCAATGTTACTAGGACATGGCTCATAAACTAACTGCTGTTGTTGAATAAATCCACAGCTGAAAGTTTCTTGTCTTAGGAGCTGAAACTCAAGAGTAGCAAAAGGCATGTCTCTTGAATATGGAGCATAACATCATCTTGTATGATGGAAATCAGGTGAGTATATACTGTGAGCATCTTTTTTCAGTTTGCATTTTAAGTTCTTCTTGAATCACTATTAATGACAAGGTTTTAGCCATATCTACTTAGTTAATCAAAAGAATGTCAGAAGATGAAACAAGCATATCTTGAACAGCATTAAATACCAACTTTGCATATAGTAGGAAGTGTAGTGAGCTTTCAAAGTGTATATTTATACACACATATGTTCAGATTGAAATAGAAAAAGGATACAAAGAATAAAGAAAAAAAAAAAGTGTCAGTGTTCATGCTTTAAAGAGCTAAGTTTAGGAGTCTTAAAAGTTCACAACAACCAAGAAATAGGAATGCTTATATACACATTATAGTTTTACCTATAGTGCATCTAAAGCACTCACATGGTTTGCTGTGAGTTACTTGTTTTATTCATTCATGTGTTGTGATACAAGTGTCATACCTAGTAGGCCCATCTTGAAAGTCAATCTCAGATTTGCAGGTAAATGTGCAGGAGAAGGGAATTGATACACTGTCAAAAGCAGTCTGAATGGAGTTAAAGCAAGGCAGCTAGTATCAATAACCGTCTTTTCACTGGTATTGCTTCATTTCAAAGTATCTGAAATACTTGACTAATAACCAACAAGATTAAACAATGAGCAAATTTTGAGACAAGAACATCAAAAGTTCAGTAATGCAATCTAGGGAGCAATAAAGGTGGAATAAAAAAAGATTGACTAAAAAACCATTAATAAAATTCTTCAGTGTCATCTGAGAGTAGAGAATCAAAGACAGGATATCAAACTGAAAGTCTAAAAGGAGTAGGAGAAACTAGATCTATAGAAAACTGGGGTCATCAGCATAAGTGTGGCCATGGATGGCCTTGCTTAGATGGTATAAATGCTTTCATTATTGTAAATGCTTTTCCTAAGAGTAAGCATCACTAATTCCAAAAGCTGGAAAGTATTTGGAAGGCTTGCTAATTCATATATAATTCATCCTTTCAAACTAATTCATTCCTCTGTAGCTATTGAGAAATTATAATTTTGCTGCAAACAGCTTAGCGAAAAACGCACATCAAGGACCTTGACTACCTGAGGCATTTATCAAGTACTTCCAATCCCCTTATGCATCAAGAATCAACAGCAACATTGTCGAATCAGTTTTGGTCACATGTCTTACTGAAGATGGTGCAAGATGAAGGAGCTTGGATGAACTCCTAATGTCTCTGACTGATTTCTATCTGTAAGGATTTTTTCCCCTTATATTCTGCTTAAGGAAGCTGGACATAAAAATCGATGACAGAGGATATGTGTTGTGTCATTAAATGTCAGCAAAGTGCGCTATAAAGATTGAAAGTACTTTTTGTTAGTCCTGTCACAGCTTTGGTGAAGCTCTGCAGTGGCCTTAAAACTCTCCTGAGACTGCTATGTTCAGACCTTATCATCAGATCCTGGTGCTTTACTTCTCTTTGGGACTGCAAAAGATCAGTTTATCTCCTCCTCTTTGAGTGCCCACTCTGTCATGGGACCTACTAGTTACACTCTTAAGCTATGACATTTTCAAAAACCTTGCACAGCTGCTTGGTTTCTGTCTTCTAGGTACATTGATTTAAAATATAGCACTTAAAAAAACCCACATTTGAAAATGGATTCACACATAAATTCACAAAAGTTAGAGTTTCAGGGCTGGTGGCTGTTTCACAATGAACATATGTATTGTCTTTCTCCATTTAGTGTTCCTGCCATGCATGAGCTTTCTTTGAGTATACATCATGACCCTTCCTGGTTTCTAGATGACACCTGCTGGAATTCCCTTGTGAAATTTTCTCCTTTCTCTGGCCACAAAATGGGAGGAAAAGTCCTTCAGACATATCTTTGTATCTTGTCAGGCATTGACAGTTCTGGTCAGCCTCAAGACACTTCCCAGTACAATGTGATCCACATCCAGTCTCAGGCGAGACTTCTTGAGTAATGTGTGTATAGTCTTCAGACATAGTAAAAGCCTAATTAATCTGTTTTAATATATATGTTGTTCTAAAATTATAGTCCTTTTAGCCTGCTGTCTTTACAACACCTGACAGAATAAAGACTGCCACATCCAAGCTTTTCTTGGTGAGAAAACATCATCATATGAACATACATGAAGAAAATTTAAATCAAAAGACACGTGAATCAGCACAATGGAAAGTGTCACTGAATCTCTCTGCATTGCATAATGCTGTTTCATGAGTCTTTGAAATGATCAACAATATATTTTTTTTCTTGTGTTTTATATTACTTAAGGATATCTTTTCACTTTATCTCACTTAAGATTTATTCATGGCTTGGTTTCAGTACCCAAATTTACTAGAAAAAATAATTTCTGCAGAAGTATCACAAATAAAATTTTCTGTTTTAATAAGTGATGTTTTATTGTCTTTTCCTTACAAAGTTTTATGAGGAGGGTAATTTCAAAATAAAGTTTCTGCTGATATTTTATGTTATGCTGTTATTGTCATGATATTGAAGGACAGAGTTACCACCAATATAACAGCAACAACAATAAGACCTTAGACTGCAGTTAATAAGCTTTCCTGTTTAGCTGAAGATGGCACCTTTTGGTCTACATTGCCACATTTACACTTCGGAGTCATTGGCATTACATTTAAGGCAACTGCAGTAGTATTTGTACTTACAATATTGAATGGAAAACAGTAGCACTACCAGAGAACGAAATACATAGAAACACCACAAAATATGACTGTTTTCTCATTGTCATAGTTGTTTGACTGAAGTGTCTTTCATGCTTTGACATTTAACAAGCATTTCCTAAGCAGAAATGCAAGTGTTAACTATTCATACAATCACCAGTGAATAGATGGCTTCATCTACATGTTTTGTCAGTGTTTTTAGTTATGGTAAGGAATTAATTAATTCACAGGTGTTCAAGTCACTAAAAAATTTTGGGTTTGAATAAATCCTATGTTCAAAGCAACTGAATATTATTGTTTGACATTTGTTTGACAGCCCTAAAAATACTCACAGTCTTTAAATGCTTCTTAAAAATATAAGGTGTGTGCTTAGTATAGATACAGCATGGATCTTATTTGATCTTTGAATCCTTCTTCCATGAACACTTATCAACTGACTATTGTGAATATTTTTATGTCCAATGGATTTCTCTATTATAATTTCTGAAAAACTTATTTCTGTAATATGAACTTCTGTCAGGTTTCTGAAAGGGTAGGTTATTGATAACATACTATGACACCAGATGAATATTTTAATCTCCTTATTTAATTTCTTAATTCACTGTATTTCTTAGTGTCTTCTCATATTTAGCTTGCTTTCTTCAGAGTACCCTCACAATGCTCTTATGTTCTATTCTGATATTCACTTAAGAGAAAATTAACAATTCCCAAGTCTCACAGCATGAACTAGAGCCTTTAGGAGGTTTCTTCATAATAGTTTGATGTGGTAGTTTTAGACAATCAAGCAAATGTCCTGAATTTGATTAATATAATTTGCAGAAAAAGAGGAGAGCAAAATTCCTGATGCCTTGATATGGTATTAGAAAACTGCTGGAGGTTGTGAAAAAAATCTAGAATTTGAGACAAAAGAGAGATGATGGCTGCATTTTTTTAAGAATTACTTTTACTTTCCCAGACATATTTTGAAAAATTTAGTATCTGGACAAAGATTACTTTCTTCAACCATTCAGTTATGATCGGAGAGTTTATAAGCTAACAAACTTTCATTTGGATCAGAAAGTGCTATCAAAGAGTAGGTTTTTCCCCAGTGATAAAGCTCAAGTTCTCTAATTTATGGCATAGTCTAAGTTTTATATAAAGGAGTCTGAATGTCATCAGAACACTACTGACACTGTATTCTAAGAAATTATTTTACTTTGGAGGAATTCACTGCTATCAACAATAATTGTGTTTTTTTCTTTTTCTTGGTTTCTTCATGCTAAGAAGAATTCATTACACAGATAGACAATAGGCTTTGGATATGGAATGTAAGCCTTTGTAGAGTGTCTCTCATAAGAAAATGTAGTTGCCCCCCATCACTCCCCAGAAAAATCTCAAGAAAAAAAATCTAACAATAAATACCACCTCAGGTACAAACATATTCAGATATGAGATAATACCACCTTCCTTAAATATCCTAGTAATATGGTCTAGTTGTTATTATGGGAGTAGCTGACATATTCCTCAAGGTCTTTGCCTGAGACCATTACAGATTCATAAAGAACTTTTCCAGACAATGAAATTAACTAGAAAATCTAAATTAAATTTAGTGAAGGAAAACAAATCTGGAATCTCTTTTTTGATGTGTATTTTCCAATAGATTAAGACTGAAATCCTTTGCCCATATATTACGAAGTGCTGTACAGGGGCTACCAAGATATTTCTCACTGAAAAAAAAAATGAAAGTAACAAATCAATAATGCACAGAATCTCATAATATATCCAGTTGGAAGAATGCTTAGAGATCATCTAGTCCAGCCCCTGACCCAGGGCTGAAGGGTGAACAATAAACCATGTCCTTAAATGCCAGGTCCACATGGTGTTTGAACACCTCCAGGGATGTTGTATGAGGTATGTTTAAAATAAATCCAGGCAATGTATCTCTCCATCTACATCATACAGAGCAGTGTAAATGAGACAAAAAAGCAGAAAATCTAGTTTGGTCAATAATACACTGGACAATTCTGTGCTTCTGTAATAGCAGACCTCAAATCTTTAGAGATTTTTAACTGCAGCTATAGATAGCTCCTCCACTCCACTGCATCCATTAGAGAAATTACTGTGAGTTCTGGGATATCATAATGCTATTGCCATGATCTTGTTTCATGAGGAAAAAAGTCAGTCAAGCCTGTGTCAAATGTGTATTAAAAAAAGGTACATTTTTTTTCTAATGGGTAAGACTGTAGTGCATCTAAATTGAGTTACTAAGCCATTAGCAGAATACCTTCACTTGATGAAAAAGTCTAAATATAATCTGCTGTGATGTGTGAGACTAAAATAAAGGNTTCTCCTTTTTTTTTTCCAGGATCCAATCCTATCAGAAAGTCTTTTAGGCATTCTCCTGGAAAATGAACTCATAAAATGATAGATATATTCCTTTGTGGAATTTTACAGCATGCAACATTCTTCTGTGTCTTTTGGCTGTGAAATACCAAAGTTCCTACAAATCAGCTGATTGAGTTGCCATTGTTTTTGAGGGCTCTGAACTGACCTTGAATGTATAGCTTTTATACAGATTGATAAAGGCTTCAGATCATGGATTTCATTACTCCTATAACCATAACAACAACTGGAGACCATTACAGATCTATACTGTAAAATCCATCAGTTCAAATGATAATGCAGGAAAGAGGCTGATCAAGCCCATTCTGTTAACAAAGAAATGCAGAGAATGATTAGCCTGGAGATCTATGTGACGAGGTCATATAACATAACATAAAGATACTGCAATTTTTAGTGTTTCATTGATTTCACCTTTTCACTAGCCTACTCAAATTCAGCTAAAGTGTTTTATTTTACTATAGATACTGGTTTAAACTCTCAGCAAAATAACATTTTTATAGGCTACCTGTCTTGTATTCTGGCATAACCTGCTAGTGCTAAAGAGAGCTAAATGGAGATAAAAGATGTTAAAACTTATTGCCAAAAACTCAAAATAGAGTTAAATAAAGAAGTTTAATAAAGAATTTAATTCTTGTCTAAACCTCTTAGGAGTTTTACAGAGCCTATTACAGGAAAAAGTAAACCCCAAATTATCAAAAATTTCTTGACAATTTCACAAAATATTTTGAGTAATTTCCTGTCTGTGAAAAACAACAGGAGATTCTTCAGATTTATCTATTCTTACCTGAAATGAGCTAAATTATTTTAATTTTTTTTTTTCCTAATTGACATGCTAAAGTTCTGTACCTTAGTTATGTTGACTGATTTCCCTACTT
>VWZI01018612.1:12515-31043 GCA_013396835.1 Psilopogon haemacephalus
AATTGTTTCATAATTATCACAACTGATCTGGGGACTGAAAATGTGCATATGAATTATATCTTCAGTTATGCCTAAAACATCTTGCATGGCTGAAATGATACAAATATGATTTGAGGTCACAGTAGGGCATGCCTGCTTTGGTTTTACATTAATTTCCTTTCAGTCTTTCAAGCACATCTCATTAGTTCAACTTCAAATTAAATTCTTGTATCATCTCCAGCTCCATTCTGTAACTCATTTCTCCTCTCAATACTATTTTTTTTCTGCCCTCTATATGGTCCTCCCACTTTTTCCTCGGTAAAAAAAGAGCCGTTTTCCTGTCTAGCTGGTCTATGCCATCTTCATTTTTTCCTCAGTTTAGCCTTGCATTGTCTCACCAGTGAGTCCAAGCAACCTCCTTGGGAAATAAGTTTCATGTTTTCACAGGTTGGAAAAGCACTTGAGATGAAAGGAATATTTTTCATCAGAGTTTTTTACCATGGATTTAAAATAAGTGGATGCTTTTTAAACGCAGTTGGTTCATCTGCCTTTTTTATTAGATCCAGGTGATACCCAGGTGACAATCAAGTACGTCATGTTCCAAACTGGCTCAGGTGATGTTTCATGATTCAAAAATCTGTCCTTTCTATTTACAGAGTGATTCTCCATGAATGTGGAAATTGTTTTCATTCATAAGAATGACTTTCATTAGCAACAGTTGCTACATTGCTCTTACAAACTAGAACTTCATAATTTCTGCTGAAAACTAAAGAATTGCAATTATGGCCTTTATTATTATTCCTAAATAAATAAAAAAAAATCTTAATAGCATTATTACAAGTTTGTGTGGTAACTTCAATTATAATTACCTTTTAGTCAGTTATGCTTCTACTGCTGAAGACCAAGTCTAGAATTTTGATATAGAGTGAGACAGAATGGCTGAACCAAAATGCAACAATATAGAATACATTGCAGATTAGCAATACTCATTAAACTTCATGAAGGTGAACTTCCTCATTATTTCACCCTTCTGTCATATAAATGTGTTTATCAGGACAGACAAGATAAATCTGATAGGTTCAAAATCTGAGCTTTCTGCTCTACAGCAGACGAGAGCACATAAATCTGCGTGTCTCAGGGTAAGATTTTTCAATAGCTTCTTCAACCATCTCAGAATATCTGATATCTATGAGTGTGGGCATAAAACAAAACTGTAAATATCTGGGTATTGGAATGTGACTCTTCTGTTTGTTTGTTTTTGTTGTTTTGGGTTTTTTGTAAAATCTGTGATCAGAAGTTTTCAAACTCAGACTTCTATTGCACTCTTGTGCATTAGCTCCACTAGGTAGGTAAGAACCAGAGAACCACTCATTTCTCATTTCCACTCTTGAGTGATAGGGGAAGAGCAAACAAAAAACAAAAGTAAGCAAATGTGAGAGTCAAGATAAACATAATTTCATAAGTAAAGAAGAACTGGAATAAGAGAAAAAAGAAAATGCAATGGAACACAAGTTATGCAAAGGCAATCACTCATCACCTCCCATGGGTAGACTGATGTCTAGCTCATTTGTCCAGAGGACTCAACTTTTCCTTTCCATGTGATCTGTGGTTAGTAAAGTCAATACAGGAAGTACCACTACCCTCATTGCTGCTCATATGCTGGGCTGCAGAGAGGTACTGCCCAATCACACAGGATTCACAGAAGAAAACAGAGCAATCTGAAAAATGAGACACTCCAGCACTTTTGCTTCTATTTGCCTACAAACAGAACCATTCTTGCAACCATTATTTTGTCTTTGAAAAGGAAGGTGTCTCAGGATCCTTTAGCTGTTTCAGATTCATAGATTAGTTTGGGTTGAAATGAACTTTAAAAATATGCAGTTCCAGTGTATGGTGGTTTAGCAGTTACCTGCCCCCCCACCTTTTATAAAACCCCGGCTAGGACTCAGAACACTGGAAGTTAATAAATGAAGCTTTATATTTACAGCAATGTGCAATATACAAGCAAATATTTACAAGGTATAACATATATTTACAGATATATACAATGAAAAGGTAATACAGACACCACACCCCTCCCAGAGACCAAAATCCCCACGAGAGGGTAATCAACCACCCCCTACCACCTTTCCCCCCTTCCCCATCTTATCTCACCACCTGTTGATGCTGAAGATAAGCGGAGGTAGATCGGCCGGGGGGTTAGTAGTAAGAAAGAAGTTAGTAGAATTACTGGGAATTAGCTACAAGGCAAAGGAGACCATGCAAGAGAAGCATCTGCAGCCAGAGCAGTCAGAAACTGCCTGATATCTAGTGTTTTGGGTACAATTCTTAAAAACAATTTTTTTCTTTCTCAGTAAAGGTCTAGGTGAAGTGACATAATGTGTTTACCTCTCTCAGCCAATAGTCTAATTTCTCACTCAAATTCTCCAATTAGTTCAAACCAACACCCAGTGTCACAGAAAGAGACACCTTCCACTAGTTTCTCAAGGCCTCATCAAACCTGACCTTGAACATATCCAGGGAGGGGACATCCACAATCTCCCTGGTTAATCTGTTCCAATGTCTCACCATCCTTACTGTAAAGAATTTCTTCCTAATAGCCAGTCTAAATCTACCCTCAATCCATTCCCTCTCACCCTATCACAACAAACCCTTGTAAAAAGTTCCTTCTTGGCATTACTGTAAGCCGAGCCTTCATGTACTGAAAGGCTGCCATAGGGTTTCACAAAAGCCTTCTTTTCTCCACATTGAAGAGGACCAACTCTTGCAGCCTGCCCCCACAGGAAGGATGCTCCAGTTTTCTGATTATCTTTGTGGCCCTGTCCTGGGACTTCTCCAACAGTTCAGTGTTCTTCTTATGCTGGGGGCACCAGAAGTGGATGTAGTACTCTAGGCAGGAGTCTCATAAGAGCAGAACAGAGGGGGAGAATTTCTTCCCTCATACTGCTGGTCACAATTCTTTTGGTGCAGCCTTCAATACTGTTGGCTTTCTGGGCTGCAAGCAAACATTGCAGGCTCATGTTGAGTTCTTTATCAAGTGACACCCCCAAGCACTTCTACTCAAGATTGCTATCACATCGTTCCTGGCTCAGCCAATATTTGTGTTCTGACCCAGATTTAAGACCTTGCACTTTTGTTGAATTTCATGAGGGTTAACATGGCCCAAGTCTCTCTGAATGCAATCCCTTCCCTCCAACGTGTGAAATGGACCATACATCTTGGTGTCAGCCCCAAATTTGACAAGAGTGCACACAAATGTAGATAGAATGCTCCTGTATGAGCTCCTGTACAGAGAAAAGATGTGGATTGACACTTTGAGTAGTAGTTTTCCAGTAGATCTGAAAACAAATTTATTCTAAAGTTAATTGTAACATTACTTAAAAGCTGTCATCCAAAACTATTTCATTTTCACTTGCAGTGGATTTGGCAGAGACAGGTATGCAGTGGAGGTATAAGTTGTACAAATAAATAAATTTGCTATGTCAACTACAAAAATAAAAGTCTTCAACATTCAGAAAAACTGACTTATGCAACATGTTTCTTTCTTTGTTAAACCTATATTTATGTGAAACAGTGACTGCATAAATTACAATGGGCTTACGCTCTTAGGAAAAATAGAATAAAATAAGAGTTAAAGCTGAATTTGCAGATGGCGCATTAATTTTATTTGACAAAGTTGTTACAAGACAAAACTACATTCCAGTTTTTCCTTCCCAGAAACTGTTTTACAAATATACTAATTATGCACACATCCTTTAAAATAGAATAGAAATGCTTTAATGTTTTTGCAAAGGTAAATAAATTTGCCTTTTAAAAATATTTATTTAATGCAAGCGTGTCCATGACTTTAACTGTGTCTATCTAGCAATGTGGCTATCCCTGTCTAATTAAGCATGCTACATTGCTACAATAATTTAGCTTGATATGGCATTGAATTCCAGCTCAAAAGGTAATCAGCAGCCAACAACCATAATGGCCATTCATTACGCTTGCTGACTGGACAATTGATAGCTGATTATACCACTTTGCTTGTTTACATGTTCTTTTTTATATATTGTACTCTTTTTGTAACATTACAATGCTTACGGACACATGATGCATGCAGATTTGGAATTACATGGAAAGTTAGTCTCAAATTCTGCACGTAGAATGGAAAAAGGAAGGAACACAAAGTACAGGAAGTGTGAACAGTAACAACACAATGACATAGTGCTCTCCCCTCGCTGCAAATAATACACATCTCAGTCTGTGTAGATAAAAGTGAAAAAAAACACAACAACCAATAATACCTGGTGAAACATAGAATGAATTGAGATGTGCAAATATTTAGACATTCTGTTATTGATCTTTAGGTGGCTGAATTGCTGATATTGGGATCCTGAACTGACAAAATAGATAGAGCATGTGTGCACATCTTTCCACAGAGGAATAATTCTCACCCTTATCAGTAAAATACTAATCAGCTTTCTGTCTCTATTGAAAAAAAAAAAAAAAAAAGACTCTTCTGAAAAATTTGTGATAAGCACAGCATAAAGGAAACTGTTGCATGTAAAAAAATGTTCATTTGGACTGAGGCAAAGGACTTAGGCGGGGGGGGGAAATATAATATTGTAAAGTAGTGCTAGTAACTGGTAAATCTAGCACTAAATATTTCCACTATGACCTGAAAAACAAGACATAAAAAGCTGTCTAGAAGGACTGTCTTTTCAACTGCTCTTGAAACACAAGAAGAAACAGTCTAGTTGCAGTATTAGCTCAGAACTCAGCTTCCTAAAATAATTGCCATGAAATAGTGATTTGTTTAGTTTTGGTTGTATATGATTCATCTGAAGGATGCGCACAGAATACCTACCACATCCTGGTTCGCACCAGTCTATTTTCTCCCAATAAACATTCTTACATCTACTAGCAGCAATGTGAAAGCATGTTGATAGAGCTGTCACAGTGGCACTTAGTTTAGATAGGACAGGAAAGTATACACCAGTCATTGTCACTTGGAACAGATTTCTTCTGGCAGAACATGGCAACATGTTCAGGAGAAGTCACTTGATGCGTAACTTCATTTAACCATGCTTAGCTTAGTACTGACAGGACTAAAACAATGGCTGGAATGTAAGAATGTTTCTTAATTCTACTTTATAAAAAATCTGGTTTGATTTCAAATTTCTACATCAAAAGATGTTATTTTTTTCATAGAATCTTGGCATAGAAAGGTGGAAAAAAATTGTTGCAGTTACAGTATCATAACCTAGAAAATACCTAGCATGCCAAAGTTACTGGTCTACTTTCATGATGGCAATCAAATACAAACAAACCAGTTTTTGTGGAAATGTTAACAACAGTGAGCTATTGTTAGATAGGAAGAAGCTTGAAAAACTCACTGTGCCGTGCCAAGGTCATAGACTGGAGGAACTGCATCCTTGAACGTTCTACCATTTGTGGTAGTGAAACTAAGTATTTTCATAACATTGAAATTGACTTGCAAAGGTTCTTGCAGGGAGGAATTTTAAAACTGAAGCCAAAAGTGGTATGCAGTAAAGAAGGTTCTCAGTAATTTAGAAAATTACCAGAATTTCACTTCTTTAATGCTTTTAACTATTATGCTACAATACTAGATGTATTTATAATACAATATCTCATTCCTGGGAACCTTTCATTTACTTTTCAGTTTAAATTAGCTTACTAAAACAAGGATTTGTGTCATTTTCAATTTATGTAACTTTATTGTTGAAGCTGTAATCCATTTGTTCATTGTACTATTGTACAATGTACCATTTTAGAAAGAAAAGATTCTTCTAGGAAAAAAAATAGTCTAAGAGAAGAAATAATAAAATAATTAGATAACAGTTCCTCTTACAAGATCATAACATTGTTTAATTTAAGTTGATTTTAAACCATACTGGATAACTGTAAGACCACAATTGTGATTCACTATCAGAATTACTTTTGTTTATTTAATTGATTAGCTGTTACCACTCTTTACCCAAATAAACATTCAGGAAACCTTTTGTTCCTATATTCATAATGAATTATGATAATAGCTATTTTTAATAACAAATTATGCAACTTCTGTCTCTCAGACTCTGATACACTGGAAAAATTATGGAAGGCAACATTGTCATTGAATTCTGCTATATGTTCCTTATGTCTGTCCTCATTTATATTAGTAGATTCATAGGAATTTCTAGTGGCATAATCATCTTTATTAATACAACGTGTTTTAAGCTGGTATGTATTATTTCTCTACTGAAACGATTTTATTTTCTTCTAAATTATAACATCTCCATATAGCCATCAATTTTCAAGAATACAAAATTTTATCCATAAAAGCTTTACTTTATTAATAAAATTTCTTTAGTGACATCTAATGTATTAACATATTAAGAAACTCATCTTCATCACCCAATAAATGTAGCTAAGATTCTTACGTCAGAGCTGTAAAGCAACCAAATCTCTGAAGCACAAATACATCAGAGTTAGTAACTTTGGCTTCAACAAATATATGAACCTTGCTGAACTTACTCTGTAGTGATGATATTATGTACTGATTCCCATTGATAATTTTATCATGCATAGAAGTGCAATTTAGGACTTGGAAGCCCATAATACCACCCCTAAGCCTTCTGTACTGCAATATTTTAAGTCTACCAGAATGAGCCATTTTCAATATGGAAATATGCAGTATATGTTGAGTAAATTACTTCTACTGCAGTGTATCTTGTTTCTTGTATTTCTCATATCTGAAGTAAAAATTATACCTTTTTAACAAGATGTACAAAAGATGGATGACATTTTTTTATGTAGTCAGAGTTCTGCGTGTAAAAGAGTTCACAATAAGTTGTATAATGACCACACTTTTCTTATTTTGTTAAACATACTTAGGCTTGCAAATAAGAAGTCATCATTTTGGAATATAGCACCAAGAGAGGTAGCTGAGTGCCTTGCATGGCACTGCTTAATAGCTGGAAGGACTAGAGTAGTACTAAGTGAAGTAGGTCTCAAGATGTTCCTGTTAGTTTAATTTTCTACATTTGTGTCTTTCCTTAGCTCTTCAGCTTCCCTGTCTAGCTGTTTGAGAGAGAGCAAAGAAAAGAAAAATCTAGTTGTTGAACATCATATCACACTTTAATTTTCAGCATTTGTAGCAAAACCCTCTTAATTTTTAATCCTTTTCTACTTTTTGGTATTTTATAAATAAATAAATATGCTGAGGTTTCATCACAGCAACACTTCTGGTTTTGGAGAAATGCTGTTGTTGCCAGCATGCTCTGCACTCACTCTGTTGTCTGAAATTTGTGAACAATGACTTTATTTTCTGTGGTGAGACAAGATACAAGAACAAAGACCAGGCTTTAAACTGTGCTTGTTGTGAATAACATTTCATAGCTCAGTTAAGTTTATAAATATTTCAGAAAATCAGAAAAGTATGTTGAAGATAGTTAAGAAGAAAAAACTCTAGAAGATGTTAAATGGTAGGGGAGATATGTGGTGAATATTTAATGTGAAATAGATTATCCTTCACTCTGACTTTAGGACAAATCTCTGTGCACTCAAGTATCTGATAGGCACAATTTATTGTTTTTTAATTAAAAATATGTATTTGTTGACACAAATTTAAAGTCAGCAGTGATTAGATCCTACTGTTCTAGACCCATAAACATTTCAGATATGTCTGTAAGATGATTAATCTCAATTAAAAAAAAAAGCAAAACCAAAAACCAAACCAAAACAACCCAGGCTAAACAAAGTAAAGACTATGAAGAAGGATGTCTGACTAACAAGGTGCTATGATTTCTGAACAAGTTTGCCCAAGGAACACTTTGAAAGCTTATTACCATTTTGCACTTCAGAATTATGAAAAATTATCCACATTATTTCCATTGACATAATTCCCATGTAATTTAAAATAGATTAGAGGTTATTTGAGCACTCATTATACTAGTTCTAGAACCCCCCAGACAAAGACAGGCGATATTTTACATGTTCTTTTCTCAGCACAGCAAATGTTTAAATTCAAAGCATTAAAGAAGATATCCTCACCCTTACACACTTACATGCATGAATATTGTTTCAGAGAAATTGTGAAGGTCTCAGCTGGAAGCTGCTATTCAAGTTATCTGCAACCCATTTTAGGTTGCAGTTCAATAACCAGATATTTTATAAGGTGCAGAAGCAGCTGCTGCATCTCAGCAGAAATATTTCTCAATGTTAATAACAGACAAGAACCAGCCACAAGATGTAAGAAAGAAGAAAATAAATGTCTGGAACAGATCTAAATTATAATTGCTTACCCTCATTGTGCTTCTTCTATTGCTGAAGAAAGAAGATCCACCTGATACTGAAATTTATTCTATTTCTCCCTCTAACTCTTAAATGAGCAATTTTCCACTCACAAAATACTTGCATAATGCCAAATTCATTCTGGTAATGAAAAAGAAAGCTCATAAATCTAGATGTATGTGTATATGTGTCACTGCATGCACTCTAAGTTTCACTGACAGTGTGTGGGACTTTCTTGAAAACTATGATGTATAGTATGGATAAAAAACCCCAAATGTTTTCTCTGCAAATTCTTAAAGGTGGATAGTTTCATATCAAAGCTGTCAGGAAAGTATCTGTTAAGAGAGACAGCTATGAATTGCTAGAGCTACAACAACATTGACTCTTCTCCAGTTCATGTACAGATATCGAAGAACCCACTACTGTTAGGGAAAAAATTGTTGCTCAATATCACAGCATAGTCCTCTGTTCTCTTTGTGCAGAGTCGGAGAGTCTTTGAAAATGGTCATTCATGATCAAAGTACCATCTTCTTTAAAAGTATCTTCAATAAATAATGAAAGAACTTCCCTGCTGTTTTCTTTAGGATATAGGTCTTCTTTCATAATTACTGCTGTCAAAGTTAACTTTTTAGAGAGACTAGAGGCAAAAACTGGTTGCTTAAAAGTTGCTTGCATTCTCATCACTACATTCCAGTGAAAGAAAGTCTAGTGGGTTCTTTGCCAATGCAATAAGGAATCTCTGGTTCATTAGTATTTGGTTGATCTTTTTTTCTGCTAATAAGGCAAAAGGTTTCTTTGAGCAATTAAAGTATGGCTTTGTTTCCAGCATTTTAAAAAGAAAGACTGATCTTTGTACGATCTATGACAAGGAATTGGGGAATGCAAAACTAGTGTAAGGAGCAAAATATCTATGCTGAAAGGATTAGGTCGTGCTTTGGCAACCTGAAAAACATTTCAATGCTTTTAACTAGGGATTTCCTTCCCTATTTTGTTCAGAAATGTAGGATCCATATTAAGAAAAGAAGAAAAACAACCTTTCACTGAATTACTTTAAATTATGCATGTCACACCAATGAATAGCAATTTGCTTGATAAATAGTAGAAAATATTATGTGGATTAAAATGATAAAAGCTATTTTTGTATCAAGCTCAAAATAATAAATAATTTGAGACACTGGCAAGCTGTCATTCAGCCTAATCTGGCTTCTAGCTATGGCTCAGGTTTTGAGATGAACTATTTCTTTTGAGCAATTGTCACAAAGACTCAGCCAAAGATGTCATGTAATACCATTGCATAGCAATTGATCTTTGAACTAATTGTCATAAAGACTCAGCCAAGGACGTCATGTAATGCTGTTGCATAGCAATTGAGCTTTGAACTGCTCCAGAATAATACATTTAGAATAATCTATCCTAGGCTTTTTTTTTTTTATCTTTTCCCCCAATAACTTAAGTGAAACTGTTTTTATTATCTGAATTTGGATCTCTTTTACTAAATAATTATAAACATGATTTGAAAAGTAAAGTAACATTATGAACTGAAAAGTAATATGCCTAGTGCACTTTCTGTATTTGAGTTAACTGTTGTTTTATTGTGTTCAAGGACATAGTGGAAATATGTCATGTATATCTGTACATATTTATGCACGTAGCCTAGTATTTATTGATAATATAATTGAAGTCTGAACAGTCTAATTTAAGAATCATTGCTAGTCTACATCTAGGAGTTACTGAGGGAAAAAAAAAAAGAGTAGTTAAATGACTCTTAGTTTCTGCCTTTTTCCTTCATGTTATACAAATCCTCCTGCTCCTTCAGACTCCAAGGCTGATGGTTTAATACTGATACTGGTGATGATAGTGGGTGTCAGCATCTAGTGTACTTCCTGGAAAGAATATAACATCCATTTTGTTTTCTTCTTTTTCCTCACTCTACAATGAAGACTGTGTTATTTTTATACGTTTCATAAAATACTTTTACACAAACCTCTTTACTCTCACAGGCCTGGGTTACATGTGAATTTGCTGTAGAAGGTAGCTTCTACCTATATTAGAATATAGAATATTTTTTTCTCTGTCTTTGCCTTTAAAACATTTTGCCCACCTCTTGGTATGTGTTTCTTTAACTGAGAAGTGACAAGCCTGTGGCCATCTCTTGTCATTGCATGCCTATTCTTCACTCCGCCTCATCCTGTCTCCTCGTCTGTGCTCACCTGTTGTACCAGGTCTTTCCCATCACCATGTGTGGTTAAATTTAGAGTCATTAATACCTCATGGCTTGTTGCTCATATCTGTGTAAAAATATAGCTGTACACCACAAAGATACACAAGAGTAAAACAAGACTGCCATAGACACCTGGCCCACCAAAAATGTCACAGCTAAACCAAAAGAAAACAAAGATGGAGGCAGACCAAGAGAATTCTTGACAGAGCAAACCCAAAATGCCTCCTTCCTGAAGTTTTCAAAATTTGCCACAGAGGCTGTTACTAGTGTGGCAAAGCTATATTACAGGGCTGTGGTTACAATTTCCACCCAGGAGTATGCAGGCTTGATGACTACAGATCATGATGTAATTCAGTGATACTGGAGTTCCGAGACAGTCGCATTAAGTGTTAAAATTATGCTATCACTTCCAGTACAAGAGCCTTGCATTGGCTAATTTATCCTGCTATAAATGTGCAGTGTGGGGCTCATATTGGTAATGTCTTGATTTAAATGCTGCTTGATATTACAGCTGATCTCCAAAGCAACAGATGTAGAAAAATGCACGTATTTGGTAACTGATAAGGAAAATCTGCTTTGCTTTCTATCTTCATAGAGCCATATCCATCCAGATATAAACAACTGAAGGTATGGGACATTTGAGTTGTAAGATGACTCTTAACAATTACTGGGAAGATAACCACAGCGTTTCCTTTATATAATTTCATGGCTCAGACATTCAGCCAGCATCATCTGGGAACCAGAAAATTTTATTCACAGATGTGCTGGTTTGAATTAATTGCAGGATTTGGATTAGAAATTAGGCTATAGACTGAAAGAGGAAAACAGATGATGCTACTCCACTCAGAGCTCTACTGAGAAAGAAAAACAAAAAGTTTTAAGAGTTGTAACCCAAATATAGATAAGTCAGACAGTTTCAGATCTCTCTGGGCTGTGGCTGCTTCCTTGCATGGCTCCTTTTCCCTGCTTTTGTATCTGATTCTTTATAATACTACTATCTTCTTTTCCTACTGCTAACCCTCCAGCTGATCTACCTTCGCCTATCTGCTGTATCAACAGATACTGGAAGAAAGATGTCAGATTATACTACTTGTCAACCAGGAAGACTAAGACATCTTTTCAACAAGGCAGTATTTGCCCCAGATAAAACTCCTGGACGCAAGAATCTAATTATGAAAGGAGATTTGGAGATAGGAATATCTTAACTAATACTGAGATCTGAGTAGACGTGCCAAAAGAAATGAGGATGTTCCCTAGTATGCCTTCATGGCGTATCACAGGGATAAGAGAATTTAGTGTAAGAGCCACATGCTGACATGTTAGTTTATTTGACTTCCTAAAGCACTTTGGTTCCACACTCACAATTTTCTGCTACAGCCCATTATTGCTAGGCCATCTGGACAAACTTTTCTCTAATTTTGTCTTGCACACCAAAGGCACTGCTGTCAGTCAGTCCCATCTGTGTAGACTTTACTTCCCTATTGAAATGAACCGGAACTTTGTGTGGAAGATATGTTTGAACTGCAGTATTGTTCTCAGCAGTTGATTAAGAAGACTGTTCAAGATGCAGTTCACAGGAATGTAACAATGTTAATAATTCTTATGATACTCCAAAGACAAATGTGAGAGATTGAGAGGTCGAGGAGCTTTAAAGAGATACTGATCTAATAAGTATTGTAAATAATAATAATGGCTCTTAGAGCACATATGAAAGTTAAGAATGAATAAGAACTATTAACAACCTGAAAATGTTTGTTTCAGTGTCAAATGTTTTCATGAACAAGATGAAAAATGACAATATAGCTGCTATGTTGCCCCATATGTTGCTGGTATTCTGGTACTTAGGACACATGTCCAATATATGAGCTGGGTTTAGGTAGAAACCCAGAGCAGTGTAGATGCCGAGTAATTAATGACATGGTTGACAAGGACTGTAGCCATCAGTTTATACAAGTTTTTCTCTTGCAGAGGCAAATAATCATGCTCTGAAATAACAGTAATACAGAATTCTTCTTCCTGAATCACTGAAATCCCAAAGGGGCTCACATAGCCTTTTCTTATAAAAGAAACACACATATCTACTTTAGGCATTTATGATTAAATATGCTAGACATTACAATTCTTTTAGCTGCCAGCTTCTTTAATAACTTTTCACAACCATTTCAGATGATGGGTGGCAGCTAGATCCAGTGATTTCAAGGGGGTTCATTCCAACAATGTATTCTTCTGAAAATTTATTGCTTGATATAGCCAGGTAAAAATTGCTATCTGTTCTGGAAAACACAGACCAGGAGATGGTAGTATTAAATTTTTGGTAGAAACATATTTTGAAATGTATTAGACTACAACATTTTGTTAGAACAATGAAGAGTTCATGCAACTGATACAACAAAGCAGGAGTGTAGTAGAAAGTAAGTTTTGCAATGAGTACAGCAAAGTACCAACTGTCCTACAAAAATACAAGAATCCTAGCAAGAATTTGCAGGTGTTTGTCCAGTATTCCTCCATGTGGAAGAAGGATTCCTGGATATATGGTTAGCATTTTGCAGTCAGTATTAGCAACTGATACATCTCCAGTTCTTTGTGTACCTGTATCTACAGCCCAGTCACATCCCTCTACAAGTAGGGGTTGGACTGTTCGTGTGTTGCTGCATGTTTCATGTTTGTGGCAAATATATACCTCAATTGCTTCATGACTGTATCAGCAAGAATTTCATGGTACACATATGTTCCCCTTGGCAGATGAACTCCACTTGCTAGTCTAAGGTCTGGAGAAAATATAGTCTTGATCTCAGTGATTTTTATGGTAAAATTCTGTAGAAATCTAAGAATAATCATTAATACTATGTGTTGATAGCAGCATGCAAATAAAGAAGAGCCAGATATGGAGTATGCATACGAAGAAAGAGAGGAATGGGAGTCAATATATGGGAAAAACTTTGGATACAACTTTATGGCAATTGCATAATGTAGCCAAGCCATACAGCTCTCTGTTTTATTATGGAATTAAACTCCAAACCCTCTACAGAGGAATGTCTAGTTTTATACAGAAGAATATACATAATATTAATGAAGAGGGAAAGTGAAGAAATGCATGGTACTGGAGAAGATGAGCAGAATAACAAACCAGAATGGCAGCCTGGGTGTCTGAAATATCACCAGCCACTCATGCAAGCACTTAACTCGCTCTGAAAAGTCTCCATCTGGGAGCAGGAAAGGACTGCTATGCACTTGCCTCTCATCCTCACAGCCTGTTTAGTAACAAGAGGAATAAGATGCTGCCTGTGCAGCTTACAAAAACATACAATATTAATCAACAAAACAAAAGTTGTTCAAGTTGAAAAATCCTTTCTCATGCTTCCCTTTCTTTCTACTTTCTTTTCCAAATTGGAATTAACTGCACTGACTGTAATCAAAAAATTGCATCTGTCTTGAAGGACACTACTGTATTTGCAACTGTACTTTTAGCCTATGGTTTAGGTTTTGGCCTCATCCACTCTGAATTCTAGATGATTTCAGGATAAATTTACCTATTTAGCATTTTTGACTAAGTAACTTAAAGACATTTTTTACTAGGATATATAAGTACAAATTCTTCTTGATGAGTTTGTACGTACCTGTTTCCTGTAATCTCAGTAAAGTTGTTGCCCTAATTGTCTTCATCTGTACTAGTTTGCTATCTCTCCTGCTCTGTGCAGTGCAAAACACATGCATGTATTAAGTTCCTTGCTGCAGTTCTTGACGTTCCCTCAAGTATCCACTTCTGAATTAATTTGAATTTGTTGTTGTTGTTATGAGTATTCTGTTAACTATTATTTTTAGAAAAAGTTGTTTTCCTTTCATAACATATTTGTCATATGGCACCATACTCACACAATTAATGAATGGCCTGAAAGAAATATATGAGTGTATAATTTAGGTTTAATTAAATTCTGATAATACTCCTTTCTGTCCTTCAACAGTGTACAATACTTTGAGGATATTTGGTGTATGTGTAGTGTGCTTCAAGTCACACACAAAATCATGCCATTTATGGCTTTTCCAATTAAAGACAGTAAAATTGTTATTAATAATAGTAGTAGTAATGACAATAATAACAGTAATAATAATGGTATCAACAATTATAAGGATAATAATAAGAATAATAGAGAGAGGGAGAGGTCCATGTTCAAAATAATTTTCAGATCTTAATATATCACAAAAGCAAAATCTGTGGTGGAGCTATAAGTGCATTCTGTTGGACTGACTAAGTGATGTGATGCTAGTTGTAAACATAGTTGAGGTACAACCCCTGTTCTAAACTTCTTCAGTGCTCCTCCAAAAGATATTCACTTAATCCTATTATGTTTAATTAACAGGTTGAAAAAAAAAAAAAAAAAGAAAAAAACATTAAAACTGTAAGAAACTTGAATACAGAAATACAGATAGAAATGAACCTTCATCAAGCCACATCTTTACACAGCTCGGGAAAAAGTAGTGATGTAATGGCCTACTGGTGATGATTACATTCATCTGCTGGAACATTATACACTAATTCTCTGTTATACAAGCCAGTGTGCACATATGTGTATGTATGTTTACATATGACACAACTGTTCTACATTGCAAGAAATGGGATAATGTGTTATTCACTGGTAAACCTTGAAAATATTACTACTTCATATCAACACATGCATTCTAATAAAAACCTTTCCAAAGAGGTATCTGAAGCCTAGTTTATAATTTTACATATATGTTTGTGTGTTCAGTTACATGTCTTCCATGTTCTTCCTTTGATATCGTTTATGTTTATGAACAAAAAATCATGTAACTCACCCTTGCTAGCAAAGTTTCACAAAACCTACTGGATCACATTCTTTCCAAGTGTATCTTTATATTCAGCAGTGAATAAAATTTGGAAGGTGCTTTTTTGAGCAATACACAGCAAGTGCACGTTCACAGAAGTATTGCTGTGTTTTCTCTTTTGATTTTCTATCTTTTCCAGTAACTTTGCCAGCCTGGGAAAGTCGTCTTTAAACAAAGAGAGAAGAAATGGAGGTTACAATGTTAAGTACACAAGCAAGCAGCAGAAGTGAGAGAGCTCTCAGGAGGGATAAAACATTTTAAAAGAGAGCCTACTTCAATGCCCATACGCAAGTGTATGCAGCCCAGGTGACAATCAGTAGTAGGCAAAGGTCTTCATGAAGATGCACAGATGTTGCACTCCTGGAGTAACTGAGATACTGTTTGTGAAGCCACTGTCTTGTGATGGAGGGATACTGAGCCTTAGAAGGAGAGGATGGAAAGCATCTGTCTTTCTTTTGGAGGAGCAGCTTAGGTGTGTGGAGTGTGAATGTGCAACTGCTTGGATGAGTTAGTGTGACAGGCAGGTAAGGATGACTGAGCGATCACAGTAAAGGAGTGAATTAGACCTCTCTTATGCTCTTTGATGGTAAAATTTTATGCTCTTTCTCATGGTAGAATTTAGTGTTCATAACATCTTCTGGAAAGGTGACTTAGAGGTAGCCCACGAGTTTGGAGGAGAGCTTTCTAATGGTGGTGTGACACAGGACAACTGGACTGATGTTGTCTTGGATCTGCAGCTTAGGAAAGAAAAAGAGCAGGTTGAGGATGGGCTAACCAGTGACACCTTGAGATCTAAAGCTACAAAACCAAGTTTGGAATTGTGAGGGAAGTAAGGAAAGGGAAGAACAGAAAACAGACCCTGGACCTGAAGAGAGAAGACCTTGGTGTAAAAATGGCCCAAACAACCTGCTAGACCTTGAAGGATAACCTCTTGCAGGCACAAGAACAGCCTATGATCAGGTCATATCAGATGATAATTTTGGCTAAGCACAGCACTTATGACAGAACTGCAATGCAAGAAAGAGTAAGCAGGAGGCTGAAGCAGGGACAAGCTATCAAGAACAAACTTAGAAACCAACCACGTGAGGATGGTATTTAGGGAAGTAAACCTGAGCTAGAGACAGAACTGGCAACAGACGTTAAGTATAACAAGAAGAGTTTCTGTCAGGAACTTAACATTAAAAGATTAAACAGTAAAAGTATGTGTGTACTGCTAGATATGTGACATGGTGACAGCAAATGCAGATTAGGGTGAAATAACAAAGGTTTTTCTTCTTTGAGTCTTTGTGAGAGCATCACAGACATTTGTGTCTAGAGGAGTTTTAAGAAGGAAAGAGATTACTGAGTAGGAGTGTTTGAATCATGGATATGCTGAGGGATTCACAGCTCATACAGGTCCATAAGATAAGTTGAAATACATCTAGGGTGCTGAAAGTGCTTGCAAAAATTCTTTTTGAGAGATCTAGATGCTGGAGGTCTCCAGACATTGAAGAAAGACAAATTTTGCATAATCTTAAAAAATGTCAAGCTGAACAATTGGAGAACCCTACAGTAGTAACCACTGCTTCAGTTCCTGGGTAAATCATGGTGCAAACACTCTTTAAAGTAATTTCTGAGCATATGAAGAAGTGTATGTTTGTGAATAGTGGACTGACCAACCTGATTTACTTCCGTGATGAAACTACTATATCCATAAATGTGGGGAGAACAGTAGATGTCTGAGGGAATGCCCTCTTGTACATGTATACTGCCTTTTCATCATGATGATTACATTAAGAACAGAGAAGTGTCTCAACAAAGATAAGGTCATCCTAAATGACCCATGTGATATGTCATCTCTGCCCAGCGTGGTGTGGGTGTGGTGGAGAGTGGATGGCAAAGAGGTGGAGGCTGCTAGACACCAATCGCTGCAAGCACACTGGAAGAACCCCTGGAAGTCACCCCTAGAATGTGACAAGGGTATGGGCTAGGTGGAGCTACAATGAATGAACCAGAAACAGTACAGAAAACCTGAACTATGCCAGCCCAGTACTGGAAACATCATGTGGGACATCTCAGGTTGGAGGCAGCAGTCCAGAAATGTCTTTCCATTTCCTTCCTCCCCCGCAACAAGAAGGACCATGGAGTGAAATTATCTGTCCTGCTCTCTTTCTCCATTCTCTCTTTCTCTTCCTTTTCTCTCTCTGTCTTCCTTTTCCTTCTTTCTCAGTTTTGTTTCTGAGTATCTGTGCGGGTTTGAACTAATTGGAGAATTTGAGTGAGAAAATTAACTGTAAGCTGAGAAATAAAAATACATGATGTCACTTCACTCACAGCTTTACTGAGACAGAAAAAAAAAATTATTTTAAGAGTTGTAACCCAAATATAGATAAGTCAGACAGCTCCAGACCGCTCTGGGCTGCGGCTGCTCTCCT
The DNA here is from genome assembly GCA_013396835.1 of Psilopogon haemacephalus. Classification (NCBI taxonomy): domain Eukaryota; kingdom Metazoa; phylum Chordata; class Aves; order Piciformes; family Megalaimidae; genus Psilopogon; species Psilopogon haemacephalus. The sequence goes on from VWZI01018612.1 coordinate 30,255, forward strand.
TGCATGGCTCCATTTCCCTGCTTTTAGTAGCTGATTGTTAATAATTCCACTAACTTCTTTTCTACAGCTAATCCCCCTGGCTGATCTACCTCCGCCTACCTGCTGTATCAATAAGTGGTGAGATAAGATTGGGTAAGGGGAGAAAGGTGGTAGGGGTGGTTAGAAAACCCCTTTTAGGGATTTGGTCTCTGGGAGGGGTGTGGCGTTTCTGTATTACCTTTTCACTGTATATATCTGTAAATATCTGTTATACATTGTAAATATCTGCTTGTATATTGAGCGTTTCTGTAAATATAAAGCTTCATTTACCAACTTCCAGCTGTTCTGAGTTGTAGCCTGGGTTATATCAAAGTGTGTGGGGGTTATATCAAAGTGGGGGGGCAGGTAACTGCTAAACCACCATAGTGTCTTTCCTTCTGTCTTTCTTTCCTTTCTTTGTTTCATTCTTCCACTGGAGTGGGAGTAAGTGTAGTCCTGCTCATAGCAGGCAGACCTCAGCAGAAATGTTGGTGGGGTTATGAACAATTCTAATGAGAAGATCTTGTACTCAGCTGGTCAAGGAGCTGAGCAGTGACCACCTGTACACCCAGGCAATGGTGAAGGCCAGCTACACCTAATGTGGGGTGAACAGCGCATACTCCAGGAGCCACTGGAGAAGGCTATTTTTTTGTTACTCAAGCAACTAGCACCTAGAATAATCATTACTTCTAAGGAAAGTCTTGATAAGCCAGACCCAACCCAGTAGCAGTCTCCAAGAAGGATGGGGGCTGAGGCACAGGCCCTATGGGA
>VWZI01018612.1:44613-57567 GCA_013396835.1 Psilopogon haemacephalus
ATTTATATATATATATAAATTGATTGTTACTATTTTAATTAAAGTAGTTTTAAATTTTCTTTTTTCCAGTTTCTAAGTTTCCTTCCACTATGCCCTTTCTCTTATCCTTTGGGAAGGGGAAGGCTTAAGAGTGCTTGTCACTTATTTAGTGGCCAGTCCTACTCTAACTTTTGACACATGCAGATTCTTATTCAGAATGTGTATTTGTGTGGGTGAAAATAGAATACTATGTCGGAATAGGTAGTGGCTCTTTCTGCTAAAGCTCAAGGATGTAGCTCATTGAAAATCAGTAACAAGCTGTTTACCAGGACTTAGGCTTTTAGGCTTTTGTGACAGGCAGACTGTTTCCCACCTCTTTTACCTTGTGTATTTAGAGTAACTGTGTTGAATCAATGGCATGATGGAGTCCTTCTACATGTAAATCTAAGCATGTTTGTGTTCTTAATTTCTGGAAAAGGGAGGCTGATATGCTAGTCTTAATGAGAACTCATTTTGGTGTAATCTTATGTCTTTTCAAAGCATATTTGAAATATTGCATCCAGCTGAGGGAAAATGTTGCCTTGCTCTTTTGTTCTTCATATTCTTGTAGAGTCTTTACAGTGTTAGATCATCTAGTCCTGTTCATAACCTACACATTACAAATCAGCTGAAGGTAAGCTTTCTATCTACTCTAGAAAATATGTTTATTCTCTAATTCTGTGAAGTTATAATGAAACAATGCCATGCCTGCTACAATTCCATGGAACTAACTGATTTTACAGTAGATCTGATCTTACATTGAATCAGATTCCCGAAATGTGGGATCCAGTACCTCTAAATACATTAATGCCACCAGTAAATACCCTTCACAGTGATTTAGCAAGTCATCCATGGTGCAGTATAACCTAACGTTCATGCTTTCAAGGCTCCAATTTCACAGTACAAGTACAGTGCAAGATGAGTTATGCCATAAACAAGAACTTCATTGCACTGGGAAACACTGCTATATATTTTCTATTACAAAACAGCACTGTATTCTTCATCCAGTATGATGTCATCCACAGGCTTCTTACTGTGTGCTCCTGATTTTCTGTGTGCTCTCTAATCCTGAAAACTTACTTTTAACCTCTTTTTTTTTCTTTGTATAAGTCAAAAAGTGTGGTTTTCCTTTTCTAATACTTTCACACATTCAAAATGCTATACCAGTTTTCAAAAACAGAAGAGTTACTTCTCTCACAGACATGACCACTAAAACTCCTGTACTGGCGTCATAACACGTCTCCTAAATCAAAGCAGTCGGTCTTAATTTTCTAAATAAAAGCTGTCTGAACCAACTGCAGCTCTTCCTATCCCCTGACTTCCTATCCCTTAGAGTCACTGATGTAAGTTAGTTCAGGTCCAGCCTTGCACAGCTTCAAGATGCCATAATTGTAACTATACCCACAAAACTGCATCTGGCAAAGTTATTCCACTCAATGGATGTTAACCCTTCTAAAGACTTAGGAAAATAAAAAAGAATGAAAAAACAAAACAAAACAAAACAAAAACAAAACCAAGAAGAAACCTAAAATTGTTAATACTGATGCTGTTAGTGTTTTCAGATTTTGGGTAGTTTGTGGGAAAACTGGAGAGCTTTTAGGGCACTGGGACATTTTCAACTCTGCATTGTGTGCATAGCCTCATTACTAAGATGGAATAAAGCTGCAACATGATGTGCAAAGTTCTTGTTTATGTATTAACCCTGGCAGAAATGTGTTTAAAGTGTTTTCAGAGCCTCTAGCACACCAAGCCTCTAACTCCACATTATTTATGTTTCGTAAGTATGTTTTGTTCCTGCTATGTCTGACATACTACACATTTGCAATTACACAAAAGCCTTTTCAGTTGCAGATACTTGACTTTGCAGTTCTTCTGTTTAGTCCTCATAAAGCTAGAAGAAACTTGAAAAATATAAGACATGTTGATTTACTCACAGTCTTAACTCTATTTCAGTTTCATAGAATGGTTTGAGTTGAAAGTGACCTTAAAGATCATCTAGTTCCAACCCCCTTGCCATAGACAGGGCACCTTTGACTAGACCAGGGTGCTCAAGGCCTCATCCAGACTGGCCTTGAATATCTCCAGGAAGAGGGCATCCATGACCTCCCTGGGCAACCTGTTCCAGTGTCTGACCACCTTCACCGTAAAGAATGTCTTCCTAATATTCAGTCTAATTCTACCGTCTTCAAGCTTCAATCCATTCCTTCTCATCCTATCACTCCAAGCCCTTGCAAAAGTCCCTTCCCAACTTTCTGGCAGGCTCTTTTTGGGACCCTATCAGGTCTCAAAAGAGCCATCTTTTCTCCCCAGCTCTCTCAATCTGTCCACATAGGGAAGGTGCTCTAGCCCTCTGATCATCGTCACAGTCCTTCTCTACACCAGCTCCAGCAGCCTGATGTCCTTATGTTAGTAGCACCCCAGAACTGGACACAGTACTCCAGGTGGGGTCTCATGAAAGCAAAGAGGGAGAAAGACTTCTGTCATGCTGCTATCACAATTCTTTTGATACAGCCCTGGACATCACTGCCTTCTGGACTGCAAGTGCACATCTCCTGCTCATGTTGAGGTTTTTCATCAGGTTACAGCCCCAAGTCCTTCTCCTCAAGACTGTTCTTGAGCTAATCCTTGCCTAACCTGTATTTGTTTTTGGGATTGCCCCTACCGAGGTGTAGGATCTTACACTTGGCCTTGTTAAACTCTGTGAGGTAGGCTTGGTCCCAACTCTCAACTCTGTTCAAATCTTGTGAGTGGCATCGCTTCTCTCCAGCATGTCAGCCAGAACACAGTTTGGTGTTGTCCCAAACCTGTTGAGAGTGCATTCAATCCCATTGTCCATATCACTAACCAAGATGTTAAATAGCAGCTATGCCAGCACCAACCCTCAAAGGATGTCACTTATCACTGGTATCCATTTGGACACAAAGCCATTCACTGCAACTCTCTGAGTATGTCCATCCAGCCAGTTCCTTATCCTGCAGGTGGTCCACACACAAGCCCATATTTTTCCAATTTAGAGACCAGAATGTCATGCAGGACAGTGTCAAATGCTTTGTGCAAGTCCAGGTAAATGAAATAGGTTGCTCTTCCTTTAGCCACTGGTGTTGTAGCTACATTATAGAAAGCCACCAAGTTTGTCAGGCATGATTTTTCCTTGGTAAAGCCATGTTGGTTATCACCAATCACCTCTTACTCATTTTCTGTATGCCTTTCTCTTGACAATTTATCAAGTGTCTTGTTAATTGGACATGAGATACTTTTCCTGAATCATTTCAAAGGGCATTTTACACCTTCTTCCAGGAGTGAAGTCAGAGTGCTCTCTCTCCCCTGATTAGAGAGAAACCCAGCGAAGCAGAAGAAATTTATCTTCTTTACTGTTTTCATAGGGTCGGGCACATAATGATCTCACATACCTTAAATGAACAGTATTTTAAGAGCAAGATATTGTGTTAGTTCAAAGGCAGGCCTTAATGTGCAAGAAATAGAAAGCTTTGGGAGCAGATACCACAGAGGAAATTCTGCAGTATGGGACAGGAAGAAAAAAAAAATAAAACGAAAGGAAAGGGAATGAAATGGAAGAATTAGTGCATATTATTTGCAATATATATTATATTGTATTTTCTATGTGTGATACTTCATATTCATAATAAGTTACAAATATATATATATTTATATACCACCAACATAGAATGTGAGGATCTTCTTCATTACATTTGCTGACATCCAGGGTTTGAGAGAGTCCTCTCGGAGTGAAGCCAGGACCAGGAATCTATGAATACCAGCGAGTGGTGTTTTGAAATTAAAATAGGTGAATATCTGATTCTAACACAGTTTGATTTTAGAATTCAGGCTAAAGGACTGCTTGATGATAATCAGTATGTTTTATATGTGAACCACATTTCAAAGTATGGGGTATGAAAGCAGAAATGTACCATAAAGAATATTTATCTAAAGAAAAAAATTAGGAGGGAAACCAGGTAATGACAACTATAGATAAGGTGGCAAGTCACATATAGGAACATGTCCTCAAACTTGTCCTCAAACTTTGAAGTTTTACTAAGCAATGAAGTCTCGTCAACACAAAACAATATTTAGCAGCATGATGAATTTTCAACTGTGCATCAAATATGTACAAAAAAGACTTTGCAGAATGTCCATACAAGAGCAGGGATGAATAGAGAAGTACATGTTTTAAAAGACATAGCAGTGTGATTATTTTCCAGTGAATAATTCAATTTCTAAGCAATAGAAAGATGGGTGATGTGGTATTTTCCACCAGAAATTTCAGGTATTTTTCCATTGCAGTCAGTAATGTAGAATGAGCTCCTTCTGCAAACCTTAGCTAATAGCCTGGAACCAAAAGAGCAGTGAAACAGAAAGTAATGTCCCTTATCTATTCCAGCGTGTCTCGGAGAAAACAAGTATTTTAGGTTTTTAATACTTTTGGACTGGTATATTTCAGATTTGACATAGAGCACAGGACTTGGGAATAACAGCATTCACAATAGTTTCTCTGTATGACCAAAGACAGTCCTCAATTTAAAACCCAGATTCAAACATTGTTTAACCTTAAGGACATAATTACTTGAGAATAAGCTTAGTTTGGGAGTTACCTATCCCCCCCCCGACTCCGAATCCACCAGACTAAATTCAGTTGGCTGGAAGTTAAGGAAGCTATAATTTACAGCTTGGCACAATTTACAAGCATATATATACAATATGCAGATATTTACAGTTATATACAACTTTAAAAGTAATACAGAAATACAAGACCTCTCCTGAAACAGACTGACCAGGAGGCTTCCAAACCAAATCTCTCCCTCCCTCTCCCTATTTCCCGCCCCTCATAAATAACCAGATAAATCTCTGTGTAGACCACATGATAAATCTGCGGAGATCTGAGGTGAGATATCAAAAAGACAACAAGGAGGTTAGAGGAAAAAGGGTTAGGTTGGGTTACAAATTTCTCACACAAAGGAGCCAAGGCAGATGCAACCAGACACACACTGTCAGAGAAAAAGAACTAGTGAGAACTAGGTTAGAAGTGTGTGAGAAGCGAGTGCCTGTGCTGGTTTAAGGCTAATTGGAGGATTTTAATGAGAAATTAGATTATAGGATGAGAAAGGAAAACAAAAATTATGTCTACTCCACTCATATGTTTACTGAAATGTACAAAATTAAGAACCCAAACAAAGATAAGACAGAGCTGTTCAGACTGCTCTGGCTGCTGATCTTTCTCCCTGCTTTCTAGCTGGATCTGTGTAACTCACTAACCAATTTTCTGCTTTTAACCCTCCTGGCTGATTCTCCCTTGTTATCTGGCACAGATACTGGGATAAGACTGGGTGGTGGGGGGAAGTGGTAGGGTAGTTGGGAACCCCTCTTAGGGATTCTGATCTCTGGGAGGGCTGTGATGTTTCTGTATTACCTTTTTACTGTATATATCTGTAAATGTCTGTAATATATTGTAAATATCTGCTTGTATCTTGTGCAAAGCTGTAAATATAAAGCTTCATTTATTAACTTCCAGCCAGCTGAGTCTAGCCTGGTTTATTTCAAAAGTTGGGGGTGGGGGGGAAACTTCTGAACTATGACAGTGCCTTACTATATTTTGACTAGATGCATCTCTCAGGAGAAGAATGAGTGATATAGGTCACTGTTATTTTTCTTCTCACAGCTAAGGATTTAATTCTCTCAGCAGAATGTTCCAATTAGCCTCAAACCAGCACAGTACTGACAGAAGATGAAGCCAGAATGTCACATGCAAATAAGCTGGACAAAGAACATTTTAGCAGACAAATGGGTAATGAAACCTGTGTATTTTATATACCTCTTAGCCTATATTTAAAACATTCTGATTCATAAAATCATGACAAATGCTTACAGAACTGATTGCTGCACATTACTAGTAACTGGATGGGGTGAAAGGAGACCAATTGTACGATCCAGCTTTCATTGCATTCATCAGCTTAATACACTTTTTTTCTTTTTAATGTAGCCACCACAGAGTTACTTGATTTTGGTAAATAAAATGAGAAATTGCTTTCATGTCTGTTTTAATGACCTTGACTTTTTTTTCTAGATAGTTTTCACCTTTGTCAAAGTGACTTCTAAGTGTGGAACCTGTCATTTTGATGCTAGGACTGGAGAATTCTGGAAGTACTTTCCTCAGAAGCAGTGTTGAAAATAATTCTCTGTATAATTGTTATCTGTCCAGAATGATATTAAATAATAAATTCACTTTAAATTATATGAAAATACATGAAATTCATGTTAATTATATGACTTATAATTATATGTTTACATGTGTATGTATATGAAATAGAATTTTAGATTAAATTATAAATGATTATATATATGAAAATATAAGTAATTATTAAGGTTTGGCAACGCAATTCAGTATGTTTTTTTTCAAATAATGTGAAGATGACCTTGAGGTGACATTGAAATGTGGTACATAAAGACCCACTTTAAGTACTGAAAGACTATAGTAATGGCATGTTCCCTTCTCCATGCAGAACCTCAGCTCTCTCAGGGCTTCCTCACAGCAGAGGAAATCTCTAATAATTTCTGTGGCCTTCTTCTGGACTTGCTTGAACAGGTCTATGGTTTTCTTGTGCTGTGGACTTCAGAGCTGGACATTCCAGGTGACTTCTCAAAAGGGTGCAGTAGAGGATCATAATCACCTTCCTTGACCTGCAGACCATTATTTTTTTTTTATGCAGTTCAGGATATGATTTGCTTTGAGGTCTGTGACAGCAAATTACCAGCTCACACACCCAGTTTTTTATCCAGCAGCACCCTCAAGTTCTGCTTTAAAGGGCTGTCTCAATCCCTTCAGCCCTTATCCTGTACTGGTAATGAGAACAGCCCCAGTTCAGATGCAGGACTTTACTCTTGTCTTTGTTGGACTTCATGAGGTTCACCTGGGACCACTTCTCCAGCTTGTCCAAGTCTCTCTGGATGGCATCCTGTTCTTCAGGCATGTCAGGTGTACCACTCACTTCCGTGTCAGCTGTAAAATTGCTGAGGGTGACCTCAATCCTACTATCAACATCACAGAATCAAAGAATGGCTTTTATGGGATGGGACCTTAGAGATTGTCTACTCCCACCTTCCTGCCATGGGACTCCTCTCAGCTAGACTTGGCTGCTCAAGGCCTCATCCAACCTGGCCTTGAACATCCTGAGCGACTTACTGCAGTCTTGCCACCCTCATGCTGAATAATTTCTTCCAAAGATCTAGTCATTGATGAAAAAATTAAGCAGAACTGGTCCTCGTATGGTCCCTTGAGGGACACCACTTGTCACAAATTTTCATCTGAACATTGCAAAGTTCACCACTGTCCTCTGGGTGTGACCTTCCCACAGATTCCTCATTCACTGAATAGTCTACCTATTGGATCCTTAGCTTTTCCATTTAAAGAGAAAGATGTTGCATGAAACTGAGGCTTTACAGAAGTTCCGACATTTTTAAGTCTTCTCTTGTCTACTGATGTAGCCATTCCATTATAGAAGGCCCCTAGATTGGTCAGAATCTGCCCTTTGTGAAATCATGCTGAATGTCTCAAATCAACTCCTTGTACTCTGTATGTTTTAGCATAGCTTCTAAGAGGATCTTTTCTGATCTGATCTTCCAAAGGACAGGTTGTTAGTTCCTGGATCCCCCCTTTCCTTTTTTGAAAATCGATACACTGTTTATCTTTGGCCAGTCATCAGAGAATTAACTTGGCTGCCATGACTTTTGAAATATCATTGAAAATTTTTTGGCAGCTTCATCAACCAATTCCCACAGGAGAACGAGATACATCTTGTGATGTTCCATAGATCCATGTATGTTTACATTCCTCTGACGGTCAAGAACCTGATATTCTCTTACAGTGAGAGAGAATTCTGAAGCAGTGGAAGTTTTGCCAGGGAATTATTTATTTATTCATTCACTTTTGGTAAGGAAGGAATAAATAGCAAAGGTATCATAAGGTGTTTGTGTAGAGCTCCAGTAACATTTGCCCTTGAATGAGTCTGTTGTTGGTGAGTTTGGGTTACTACATCTCCACAAATATTCAGAAATAACCGAACAGGGAGAGCTGACTTCTTATCCACATAGTTTCTCCTCAGTGCTGCTGCTTTCCAGAGAATGATTTCACAGACTGAAGCAGATAGAGATTGGGTAGACTTTCTGACATAAGAGAGGACTACTGTTGTTTTCTTTAAAATACTCCTAATTCATGGAGTTCTTTTAGAATATTTGATGTTGCAGTCAACATTACCAAATTATGTCATCAGATAGAGGGTTTTGCTTAGGTTAATTAAAAAAACCACCCAAACAAACAAACAAACAAACAAAAGTAGCCTATTGTTTTCCAGGGTTGCAACTTTGGCAGTCCTCATTAGGCAACTTTGAAAGTTTCTAGCTACCCTCTCTGTGCTATAGATATAGAAAACCTTCTGTAAAAGTCTATCAAATATGGAAGATAGAAAAATTTCATTCAGTTATTCCAGTAGAAAATTCTTACATTCTACATTATGCAAATTAATGTCATGTCAAATAATCTTCCTGCATTTTAGAGAGTTTTGTTTGTGGTTCTAGTCTTCACAATGTAAATATATTTTGACTGTATGTATGCTAAGCCTTTTCTACAGACCTAAATCCATGGCATCATTCAAACAGCAGAGCAACAATGTTAGTACATACTAAGTCTGAGATTAAAACCAATAATTAAAAGAAAGAAGTATTAGGCTTATCTGATGTGCCTTGGATTGAGATAACAAATGACAGCTGAGGAGACTGAGGGTTTTAAGACTAAATTTCAGGTGGAAATAGCTCTAAAATTTATTTCTCTGGGATTTGGAAAGTGAGAAAAAGGAAGGCAATTTGATAAAACGAGAGAGAAAGATTAGCTTTTGAAGACAGACCAGAAATGATGATTAACAGTCAAAAGATTTTGCATCTTGGATGTTTTTCCAAGTAGATGTGGCTAAAGCAGCATGCATGCACTTCAAGAAAGATACCTGGAAATATAGAAAGCATAAATATGTGGTAAGCAAATAAACAGACTGCCTCAGGCATTAAATGAGGGGAGGAGGGGGAGCGGGGGAAATAACAAAGGTCAAGAGATTATGTCACCAGTGATCATCAACTCTTTGGCTGTCTTCATTTAGTTTCTACAGTTTCCAGTTCTCGTGACTAGCATCCTGGAAAGCATGAAAAAAAAGTTCAGCATTCTACTAAGTTCTTATGGAGCAACCCTTAGGAAAGGTACTGCAGGATTCCAAGAGCCATATCTTCCTGAAGCCTTCAGAAACCTTTCTGGTGGTTTCAACACCTAACTACTTTAAACTCCAAATCTGAGCCTTGTCACCTGCAGAAGGCATTCAGGTTTCATGAGGCGGGAGGATATTTCCATTTATAGCTGAGCAAAACTGGGGATTCACTTTTGTTTTACGGTATAAAGCGGATGACTAAAGTGCATGAGATCAAATTACAGAACAAGAGCAAGGACTCTGTATGTGTTCTTTCATAAATGCACCTAGGTAAAGACATCTAACAAAAAAATATCTATATGCATTATATGAAGAAAACATTATGGCTAAACAAATGGCTAAAAAGGCAGTCTGTGGCTAACTCTGTGGCTAAAACTAACTCTGAAAGCTCTGAGGAAATTGTTACTATTTTTGTTTATGACACAATGGAATAGCTTCTGAAGTAATGGGTTAAAGCAAATAACCCTGTGGTTGGTGCTATTTTTGAGGTGTAAAGGTGACATAAAGTGAACACTTTCACACATGATTACAAACACTACTATGAGCACAGACAAGCAGTTTAGGAAGGTTACATATGTCACAAAAATAAATAAAACTTAAAAAATAAGAAAATAAAAAGAAAAGAAGAGAAGAGAAAAGAAAAGAAACAGTTATGAGTGATTAACTTGAGGCAGTAAAGTAACATCTCTTCAGTGGTATTACTAATCTGTTGGAATGTGGCTAGATAAATTTTTACTTTGTCCTTATTTAAAGATGCAGAAGAAATACAGCCTGATTTCTATGTCTTACTACTACAGCATCAAAGAAGTAGATTTAATATTCTAGATATTTTTTTGGTAAGAGATTCTATTCTCATAATAGGTCTGAGGGATAAATCAGTATGTGCTTCGGGTAATTCTGATTACACTGGTAATTATACACAGAGTAACCTAGGTGGTTTCTGGCAGGTTTTTTTAAAATATTTTTTGTTTTGTACAGATTTTTTTTTTTTCTGGAAGGTGATGCTATCAAAGAAAAGAGGTCGCTCTTTACAAGACTAAAGGAAAAAGAAAAGGGGTCCATTGATTCTAAAAGTTCCAGCTAGATGTTCACTCACACTTAAACTAGATATGAAACCCTTATTCTCTGAACTGAAAATTCCATTTTTGATCAAAGGACCTGTGTTGCATTACCTTCAGTATTTACTTTTTGGCAGATCTAAGATATCTGCTACAGCCTTTCAACCTCTTTCTTCACACCTATGCTACTGGTAGGAAGTAAAAAATTCATTGTGATATCCATTTGGGGGATTTATTCAAGGGGTTAGAAGTCTAAACATACCATGATATCAAAGCAAGCCAATCAAAGGTTGCAATTATTTAAATTAGGATGGGGCAGCACAATCATATTAAAAAACCCACTACTACCACCACCAAGCAAACAAACAAAAAACCCCAACTCCTAAAAANTCTGGTGCTGAGGCACACTGGTGACTTTTAAACATAGGATAAAAAGAATGGGTGGGTTGATGTCTGCCTGATCTGCCAGATGGTGGTGAGGGCTACTGTTAAGAGAAATGGTCATTAACATTTATTAGTTATGGGGGGGGAAATTAAATTTACCCTGATTTTCACGTATTAAAGTATGTTAATCTCAGTGAAAATAACCCCAAGACTGAGTTTATGGAAAGGGAGAGCACGCAATGCCTGGTTTGTTTTGGGAAAAGATTCAGACTACTCTTGCAGGTGAGTCCTCCCAGCATTCAAAGCAACAATTTCAAAGTGTAACCATAGCTCCTTCTGCTGTATAATTAAGTTTGTTCCCAGTTGATGGGAAGAATACAGAGGTGCTCACAAAGGAAACAAAATGCTATGACACTATTATTACCATCAATGGATATATATAAAGGAGGTTTTGGTGGTTCGGTTTTTAATAAAAAAAAAAAAAAGTATTAAACTGAACTATTAACAGATGCTCATTGTTTATTTAAAAGATAATGAGATTTCAGTGATATGAACTATTGTTTTGTACTTTCCGTCCACTTCAATACCATATTATCATTGAAATAAAATGGAATACAATTTCATACTGTATCCATCCATTGAATGCTTCTTCCACAATTTTAAGATTGTTTTAAATTTCACTATTTCTATTAAAACTGTTAGAATTACTTAAAAAACATGGAAAAGACAAAAATTTATACTTGGCAATATGATTTAAATCCAATGTGTCTTCTGTGCTGTGTTACGAGTTTAATGCAAAAGAACAGTTTTCAACATATAAAGTACAACCGAGTGTACATAGCAAAAAATGTTTGTAGAGATTGTATCTTAGAACAACTGAAAAAAAAAATTATATTTTGTATGAAAGCTGCTACTCTTTAATGGTATTATTGTGTTTATTTACTCCACCTCCCACAGATTTTTTCATTTTCTATTTCTATGTAACTGACAATTATCTAGGCAAATACTTAATATTAGGATGATTTAAGGAAATACTCAAATTTTCTTTCCAATTACTTCATAAAGGGAAGGTGGAGTGTGTGTGTGAAGGAACAGAAGGACCTAGGAGTGGTATTAAAAGAGTACATAGACCTGAATTTAAAAAAATTAAAACAATTGCAAGTATCCACACACACATTCCATAATCTCAATACTGGTGAAAGAGTAAAATGCTTTTTATTACCTATGGCTTACCATAGGAATAGAAGGACAACATTCTACATATTGTTTGTGCCCATGGTATCTTGATGAATCTGAGATCGAAATCCAAGATGTGTGGTCTTTCATGCAAACAGTTTCGTGGATAGTATAGAAAAGTCATCATTCCTTTGAATCGCTTAGAAATATTACCTTACTTGGTATATTCTGACCTGTCCCTAACAAATCTGTAGATCTTTTTAACTGCTTGGAATGTACTATGCAATTATGTGTTTACATTGTGCTGTAAAAACTTAAATAAGAAAATATTGTGATTTATAAGTTGCTATGCATAAATGTTCAAACAAGCATGGTAGCAAAATAATCTGTAAAATATTACGCTTTAAGTAATTTATTACACAGTCACACCTTGGGCAACTACTATGTTGAGAAACATTTGTGCTGAGTCAGATTAAAAGGTCTGTAGCTACCTACTTTTCTACATTTCCCATCAGCAATTAGGAACAGAGATCATTACCAAGACACCACTTTTTTGTGTGTGCTGTTGCTTCTTCTGCTGCTTGGATTATCCACAGCTGTGAAGGAACTAGCAAACAAGGTCCCATAGCAGCAGAAAGCAGTAAAACATATTAGTGAATTGAAAAATACCAACAATTTTTGTGTGGGGGAAAAAAAAAAAAGCAAACTCAAGTGTAAAGGTTTAAGCCCACCTGGGACCCCCTGTCTCTTCCTAAGGAATAGTTTCACCCTTTTCCCAGGTGACATGGTTAGATACTCCCACTTCCTGCTAGGATTTTGGACTATAAGAGGGGGAACCCAGTCCCCCCCTTCTTTTCTCGATCACGTGTCTGCCTGCCGCCCGCGCTGTGCTGCTCGATCACGTGTCTGCCTGCCGCCTGCACTGTGCTGCTCGATCACGTGTCTGCCTGCCGCCCGCTCTGTGCTGCTCGATCACGTGTGTGCCTGCCGCCCGCGCTGTGCTGCTCGATCACGTGTCTGCCTGCTGCCCGCTCTGTGCTGCTCGATCACGTGTCTGC
>VWZI01018612.1:81322-96956 GCA_013396835.1 Psilopogon haemacephalus
AATGATTTCTACCTATTCAATTTTGCATATTGCAGTAATTTTCTGGAACCTATCACAAAATTATATTGTAACATGTTACTGGTTTGGCTTTTTTCCTGGAGCTCACAGGCCCAATGGAACAAAATATAGGATGCCTCTCCTCTTCCTGTATGAAAGATATTAGGTAGAAGAGTGAAAGGGGTAAAACACCTAAAGAACAGCCCTGCACTGATTTGGAATTTAAAAAGAAAACTTTAACACTAAATAATAGGTATTTAAAGTAAAGGAGGGTTACAGAGGTATAAGGGAAGGGATAAGATACAGATATAAATACATCTACAAAACAAGGTTGGATGGCAGTGGATTCTCCAGAAGGAGATGGATTTTGTCCTTGGATTCAGAATGTAGCTGGATTGTCTATGTGGTTAGCTGGACACCTGGTTATCTGGAAACTGCAGCAGCAGAGTGATGCTGCAAAAGCAAAGGCGGGAAGCAGAGAGAGCAGGAACCTTGTCTGCCTCTTAAAACAGGGCCTTGGACAGGAAGTAGGAGTGGTATAAACTTTGACTTGGTGGGTCCTCCTCCCAGGAGGGGCCAGGGACACCTGGATTCAGGTTTCCAGACCACTCCCCCAGCCCAGATGACCTTATCTGGACAAATTAATAGGAAGCATATTTGTAGCTCTAACCTATTCTTATGCCTTCTAAACAAGTATGTGTAGAAAGCAACAGAGCAGATGTATACACATCTATGACTGCTCTACAATGATATACATGCCAGCAATTTGTCCTGCCAGAACTTCTGCATGAATCTGCTACACTAAAAACTTACATGAGGACACATGGGGCATTCATTTTGTTTAATCAACTGCTCACTTAAATACATGCTGCCATAGATTTAATTTTTGTTTCTGTAAGAGTAAATATTATTTTAAAATTCTAAGACATTTGTTTCAAATGTGTTCTGCATCAGTAAAATTACTGTCTTTATCTTAATGTGCTGCTTTTAAAATTTATTTGTCCTCCAAATAATTTTTTGTGCATATATTAGTATTATTAGATTGTTGTGAATTTTTTAATACTATCCTTATTTACTCTTCCATCTGGTAACTATTTGTTGAAAAATCTATAACAGAAATATTTTGGTGAACTGTGTGATTTGGTATGTGTCATTTTTTCATGCAAACTGAGTGGATTTAGAGATCAAACAGCTAAAGGGAAAGTAATATATATATAAAACACTTCAGTGTGTTTCTATTATTGTAAATTTGAATTTTTGTTTTAGAAACAAGACAGCAAATTAGTAAATCAATTTACAATACTCCAGGTTGTAAAATAGCAAGCAACCTTGGGCACAGCTCAACAAAACCTTTTAGGATCTCATCATGTATCTCTTTAAGCAAAGGACTGTCAAACACTGCAAAGTTAAGCACACATCAATATGTTTTGCTGAGAACTGCTTAATGCCAGAACAAGTAATAAAAAGCCAAGGTTTTATTGGTTTACTTCACATTTCTGTGAAGAAAGTGTGGTTCACAAGATATGACACTCTTTAAGTCTGTTTCTAAACCCTTACATGGTTTTGCATGATTGTTATTTCTTTGTTTCACTATTTCATTTCAAGCAGAAAAGGACAAACAGAAGCAGCAGTTAACCTCATGGGAGTGCCTTTTCAGGGTAATAATATACACAAATTTATAGAGAGTGAAAGTCTCAGCAGTTTTTTCAGCTTTGCAATGTCAGGATGAATCAGGTGTATCAATAGAGTTTTGTCAGAAGCAGAAGCCAGGCTTTATGGGAAGATTGATATGGTCAGCATTATGCAATGTAATCAAGCCATGAGTCAATGGAGATTAAATATTGACAGAAGTACTTTGAACAGTCTGAGGCTAAAACAAATTCCTGAAACCTTCAGGAAGCATTATTATTATACCAATGATTACAAGATAATTCTGTCTCTGCTTATGTTATTCATTATGCAGTGCTAGACTCTGAAGATACATTCTCATGTAGAAAAGAAGAAAAAAGGGGAAAAAATAAAAGAAAGAAAAATAAAGATAAAAGCCCTGAGGCTGGAGAAGAAAAGTTGACTGGGTTTAGCAGCAGAATTAGGGAGACCTTTTAAAGAGATGGTTCATAAACCAATAATCTGTCTTAAGGCAAGAGAAAAATTAGTGGCTTAGAAATGGCTTGGGAGTTGACCATACCTTAGTTATGCTTGTATGAAGCCATGTAGGTGAGCAGTAACACAGTCTTGGTAATAGGGTAGATTTTACAGGGAGGAAGGAATGGTTTGCTTATATATATATTAATACTTCATTGAAAAATGTTAAGGCTATAGTTTTAATTTTAGATTTTATCCTAGAATCATAGAATCAGCCAGGTTAGAAGAGACCTCCAAGATCATCCAGTCCAACATACCACCCAGCCCTATCCAATGGCACTAAGTGTTCCGTGGAGTCTTTTCTTGAACACCTCCAGGAATGGCAACCTCACCACCTACCTGGGCAGCCCATTCCAATGGCAAATCACTCTCTCTGTCAAGAACTTCTTCCTAATATCCAGTCTATACCTCCCCTGGCACAACTTGAGACTGTGTTCCCTTGTTCTGTTGCTGGTTGCCTGGGAGAAGAGACCAACCTCCACCTGGCTACAACCTCCCTTTAGGTTGTTGTAGACAGCAATGAGGTCACCCCTGAGCCTCCTCTTCTCCAGGCTGCACACTCCCAGCTCCCTCAGCCTCTCCTCACAGGGCTGTGCTGCAGGCCCCTCACCAGCTTCTTCGCCCTTCTCTGGACACATTCCAGTACCTCAATATCTCTCTTGAATTGAGGGGCCCAGAACTGGACACAGTACTCATGGTGCAGCCTGACAGACAGTGCTGAGTACAGCACCTCTCTTGTCCTTCTGGCCACACTGTTCCTGATACAGGCCGGGATACCATTGGCTTTCCTGGCCACCTGGGCACACTGCTGGCTCATATTCAGCTTACTATTTACCAGCATATCCTGGTGCATCTCTGCCTGGCTGCTGTCCAGTCACTCTGTCCCCAGCCTGTAGCACTGCCTGGGGTCCTGAACTTTTCCAAATCTTATGAATAATATTGTCTTAACACTATGCTTCAGTTATTATTTCCAGTGAAATGTCTCTGCATTTTGGATAAAATAAAATTCACACAAATGTATTTCTTACTTTTAAATTTTTTTTTTGTTTTTATTTTTTTTTTCCTAATCACAGAAGTACAAATGCACAATAGAATCATAGAATCAGTCAGGGTTGGAAGGGATCACAAGGATCATCTAGTTCCAAGCACCCTGCCACGCCCAGGGACATCCTACCCTAGATCAGGCTGCCCACAGCCTCATCCAGCTTGGACTTAAACAAGCCATTCCAGGGCCTCACCACTCTCATGGTGAAGAACTTCTTCCTCACCTCCAGCTTTGCTCCATTCCCCATAGTCCTGTCACTACCTGATAGCCTAAAAAGTCCCTTCCCAGCTTTTTCGTAGGCTCCCTTCAAATACTGGAAGGCCACAATAAGGTCACCTGGGAGCCTCCCCTTCTCCAAACTGAATAGCTCCAACTCTTTCAGTCTCTCCTCATAGCAGAGGTGCTGCAGCCCTCTGATCATCCTCATGGCCCTTCTCTGGACACGCTCTAGCATGTCCATATCCCTCTTGTAAGAAGGCCTCCAGAACTGGATGCAGTACTTCAGGTGGGGTCTCACCAAGGTGGAGCAGAGGGGGAGAATCAGTTCCCTCAACCTGCTGGCCACACTTCTCCTGATGCAGCCCAGAATCCCATTGGCTTTCTGGGCTGCAAGTGCACACTGCTGGCTCATGCTGAGCTTCTCGTCCACCAGCACCCCCAAGTCCCTCACCTCAGGTCTGCTCTCCAGCCAGTCACTGCTCAGCCTCTATTTGTGCTTGGGATTGTCTCGACCCAGATGCAGGACCTTGCACTTGGCCTTGTCGAACATCATGAAATTGGTTCGTCCCCACCTCTCCAGCCTGTCCAGGTCCCTCTGGATGCCATTCATGCCCTCCAGCCTGGCTGCTGCACCACACAGCTTGTGGTCATCAGCAAACTTGCTGAGGGTGCACTCAATTCCTCTGTCCATGTCATCCACAAAGATGCTGAACAAGACTGGTCCCAGGACTGATCCCTGAGGAACTCCGCTTGTCACTGCCCTCCACTTGGACATGGACCCATTGCCAGCCACTCTTTGGGTGCAGCCATCAAGCCAGTTCTTTATCCATCTGGTGATCTACCCACCAAACCCATGTTTCACCAGCTTGGAGACCAGGATGTGGTGTGGGACAGTGTCAAAAGCTTTACTCAGGTCCAGGTAAATGACATCAGTTGCTCGAGCCTCATCTATTAATATTGTGAACTGTTCACAGAAGGCCACCAGGTTTGTCAGGCAGGATCTGCCCTTGGTGAAGCCATGTTGATTGGACCCAATCACCTCTTCACTATTCTCCTGTCTCAGTAGTGCCTCCAGGAGGATCTGCTCCATGAGCTTACCAGGCACAGAGGTGAGACTGACTGGCCTGTAGTTCTCTACCTCTTCCTACACTTTTTGAAAATGGGAGTTATGTATCCCCTTTTCCAGTTAGTGGGGATTTCACCAAACTGCCAGGACTTCTGGAATATAATAGAGAGGGTTTTGGCAACCTCATCTGCCAGTTCTCTCAGTACCTGCGGGTGTATTCTGTTGGGTCCCATGGACTTGAACACTTCCAGGTTCTTCAGGTGATCAGTTTTGGTGGGCAGTTCTTCCTTCCAGTCCCTGCCATTATCTTCCACGACTCCAGGAGCATGGCTGGAGGCCTTTGCAGTGTAGGCTGAGGTAAAGAAGTCGTTGAGAATCTCAGTCTTTTCTTTTGTTGGCTGGTTGGTTTGTTTGTTTAGGTGTTCTTGTTTGATTGTTTTTTGTTTTTTCTGTCCATTAAGGAAATTGCAGAAAAAATCAGCATAGTGTAGCACTTGGATTGTCTTCAAATTATTACATGATAGCAAATATGATTGAATTTGGACTAGACCATGATGAAGTGCAACAATGTTCACCACCCTTTCTTTGTACTGCCTACAGAAAGTCTAGAGAGAGACTTCTTATAAGGTGTCTAGAGACGTGACTTGGAGGAATGATTTTAAGCTGATGGAGAATAGGTTTAGACTAGATCTTAGGAAGAAAGCCTTCAGTATGAGCATGGTGAGACTTTGCAACAGGTTTCCCAGCATGGTTGTGGATGTTCCTTCTCTGGAGATTTTTAAGACCAGATTAGATGACTGGGCAAACAAGTGTAATTGAGAGCATCCCTGTCTATGGCAGCAGGGTTGGAGAAGATGATCTCTAAGGTCCTTCCAATGTAAGCCACAGTACTATTCGGCGATCTAGTCCAATCACATTGCAGTGAGCAGAAACATTCTCCACTTGGATTAGGTTGCTCACAACCTTCTTGAGCCTTTCCTTGATTATCATCAGAGCTGAGGTCTCAGCTACTTCCCAGGGAAAATTGTTCTAGTGTTCGATCACTGTTCCTAACTGTCATGGGTTAAGTTGAGTATTTGTTGGTTTTATTCAGAACGATCTTGCCTCATGCCAGCTTCAAAATGAACACACTGGCTGGAGCAAAGTATTTATAGGGCTTGAAGTTCAGATTGTAACATGAGAGGTTTCCTGCTCCGGTTCCTGCTTTTTGGGGTTTGGGGTGTTGAGCCTTCTACTGATGAGATAGCAGAAGGATAGGAAGGCACGAGGGAATAGCTTGGCTTGGGTTTTCATCTCACTTGTTTCTGCCTGCTCCTGTTTACTGTTGTGCTTTTTCTCCAAATAGGCTAAGGTAATAGTGGATTGATGTTGCCTTGCCTTTGTTAAACTCTTTTCTTACTGTCTTTGTCTCAACATAAAGTTGTTTTGTATGTTGCTTTCCCCTTGCTTCTGTGTTGGAGGAAACACACAGGTTAATCTATTCTCAGGGATTAAGCTATTACATTAACATCCAATCTAAATTGATACTCTTCTCTAATTAAACACCATTGGTTCTCATCCTATCACGGCAGGCCTGTGTGGACAGTCTCTCCAGCCTTCCTGTAGGCCTCCTTCAGGTCCTGGAAGGCTGATTTAGGTCTTCCTAGAGCCTTCTCCAGTTGTAAAGGGTTAAGCCACCTGCAGCCTTCTGACTTCTCCCAGGAGGTGGTCTGACCTGCTCCCAGGTGTCATGTTTAGCTTCTCCCACTTCTTGCCAAGGACTGCTCACTTCCTGCCACAGATTTGCAGACACTTTGTCCCCTCTCTATCTCTTGTCCTTCCTGCCTGGCCAACTCCTCGCTGCTTTGCTGCTGAACACCACGTGAGTTCCAGCCAACATGTGGGAATAGCCACCATTTTACCTTTGGAACTGTGACTAACTGCTTTTTGTCACAAAAAAACAGCATCCTGCTTCATCCAACATCAAATCATCCATCCCAGCATTCAGACTCAATTGCTTTCCATTGGTTGTATTTCTTTTTTGTGTATTTTGATCCCTTTTTCCCTTTATCACCTGTAATTTACTTCATTCCCCATACCCTGCATTCTGGTTCCCCTATTCCCCAGCCTCTGTAATCCCCTTTACCCTTTCTATTTATTGTTAAAGTTTTATATATTTTTTTTAACTTCCAAATCAAATTGGGTATTTATTGGGCTTTTGAGCTCAGGGGTGGCTAGCTTAAACCCAATACACCAGTCTGAACAACCACAACTCCTTCAGCCTGTCCTCACAGAAGTGTTCCAGCCCCTTGATCCTTTTTGTGGCCCTCCATCAGGTCCATGTCCTTTTTGTGGTGAGAGTTTCAGAGCTGGACAGGGCACACCAGGTGAGCTCTTAACTTCCACCACAATAACCACTCTTTCCAAATAATAAAATCTTATTTGCACAATTTCTGCAGTTTCAAGTTTGCCTTGACTTCATACAACAAATACAGACCTGTAAGATGTCTTTCACCTCCTGACAACAATGAAAGCTTTAATAGCTCAGTATAACTTTTTAGGCTGCAACTAAGTAACAATATATAAAGTTGTTAGTTGCAGTTAATTTGGGGTCATTTTATTATGCAAGCCAAAACTCTGACTGCAAGAAGCCAGCATTGATGCTTTTAGAAGATAGAATTACCAGGTAAGTTCAACTATTAAATCTACATAGTACTGTTTGATTTTTGAGGAACAGTACAGAAGATAATGCTTGAATGACAAAAAAGATATAGGCGAAAATATAATACAATGTCATACTTGGAAGCTAAAAGTGTCAGGATGGTCTTCAAATTATGTAGCTTGTATTAAATCCTCATTACAAAGGGAGAACGCAGAACTTGTGACTCAGAATTTGTTGTAAAAATTTTGTTGTTGAATTTCACTCCACCTCTATTTAAGGGCAGATATTGAGGCACATTTAGTAAACAGTGTAAGTGCTATATGCCTGTTGATCTCAAGGACCACTTTAGTGAGAATAAAATCTACAATGCATTTATGGACAGAATATTTTTTCTTGATAGCCATACACACAAATCTACAAACAGCAAAGTTCAGAAGTTTTCTGTATTCATGGCTCACATTTAACTAATCATCCAGGATTTATTCTCATTGGCATGGCAGCAGAATCACTCTGGAATCTGTCAGGCCTAATAATTCATGAATGATGTAGCTTCAGTGTTCCACAGAGCTGGAGTCACAGACAGCAGCTTTTCCAGCTGGCATAGTACTTTTGTTGTTGTGCACATGTAGCTTTTTGCAAAGCAAAGAGTAAATTAAAATTTTTCATCAGCTAGCAGATGCTTCTGCTTTCTATATTCTGTGGCACCCTTGTGCTGGCTCATAACCAAGATTTCACCTCAAAGTTCTCCGTAGTGAATAGAACTTGCAGCATTTTAGGTCTACCTTCCTTTTCTCCTTTTTTTCCTTCTTGTCTAATGTGCAACTTCTGTCAGTTTCTATAGTTTACGTTAAAATATCTTTTAAACATTTTTTTTCCTCCCAGAGGCAAGCATTTTTTGCATTCAGTGTTGCAAATCATATACAAACAAGCTGTGCCAGAAAAAAAAAAAAAACCCACAAACAAAACAAGAGAAGCTGTGATTACACAGTTGTAAAACGACTCTCACTTTAATGAGGAGTCTAGAAGAAACCAGAAAGGTGTCTATTATGTCTCATTTCCTGTTCTTATTTTTCTATAAAATCCACACCAAATGCCTCCCAAACCCCAATACAGACTGAGGCACATGAGGAAGCCCTAGTTCTGATATATCCATTGGAGAAAAAGATCTCTGCTCTGCTCTTCTGTAATTACAGTTTTGTACTTCCTCTGCTTGAACTGATGCAGTTGCAGCAGAATAAGATCTGTAATGGATATTTTATTTCATAGTGAAAATAATGAAGCACTTTACACCATCCCATCTCCCTTGACGTTGGTTCAACCATGGTGTTCTGCAAGTCGTGAGTGACATGCATCCATATGGCAGTGAATCACAGAATGGTTTAGGTTGGAAGTGACCTCAAAGATGATCCAGTTCCAACTCCCCGACATAGGCAGGGACACCTCCCACTAGAACGGGTTGCCCAAGGCCTCATCCAACTTGGCCATGAACACCTCCAGGGAGGGAGCAGCCACAACATCCCTGGGCAAACTGTTCCAGTGTTTCAGCACCCTCGCTGTAAAGAATTTCTTCCTAACATCCCATTTAATTCTCCCTTCTTGCAGTTTAAACCCATTACCCCTCATCCTGTCATTAGAAGACCTTATGAATAGTCCCTCCCCAGCCCTCCTGTAAGCCCCTTTCAGATATTGGAAGGCTACTATAAGGTCTCCTTGAAGCCTTCCCTTCTCCAGGCTGAAAAGCCTCAACTCTCTCAGCCTATCCTCATAGCAGAGGTTCTCCAGCCCTCTGATCATCTTTGTGGCCCAACTCTAGACTCTCTCCAACAGTTCCATGTCCTTCCTGTGCTGGGGTCTCCAGAACTGCACACAGTACTCCAGGTGGGGTCTGACAAGAGCAGAGTAAAGGGGGAGAATCACCTCCCTTGCCCTACTGGCCATGCTGCTCTTAATGCAGCCTCCTTCTTAATGAAACCTTCTTCTTAATGAAACCTTTGTTTAGCTGCTCATACCACCACCAGCAACTCCTCATGTGTCATGACACTTTGGGACATGATTTAATGGCCATGGTGGTCTTAGGCTGATAGTTTGTCTTAGTGATCTTAGAAGTCTTTTCCAAGCAAAACAATTCCGTGATTCTATGTCGATCCTTGTGAGGACACCTTTCAGTTTATTTTGTGCTGGGAGTTGCTGTTAGAAGACATGGATATACCCAGGCACCCATACCACACTCAGGAACTCTGGTCTCAGAGAGGAAGCAGCCTGAATATTGTTAAGAACGAACCCTACATGCAACTCTGGCTACCTCTACAGCTTTAAATGATTAACATATCTCTTTAAGTCCACATTCCTCCTATGTTTCCAGAAGTTGAAAGTGTTTGCACTAGTGCTGGGCAAGAAGATACCTGTTTCAAATCTATGCTGTCAATGCCATGCACAAGAACCAAGAAAGGGTATTGCTTACACAGGTACTTAAGGATTCCCACAAAGAAGTTTATTGCCAACAGTGACTCTATAATGCTGTAGCACTGAACATATAACTGCATTTTGTATTATGTGATAGCATCATATATAGTACTTTACTGATACCTAATTGAAGTTCCTACCTGCTTGTCAGTAAAAACTCCTAAATTAGCAATACTTTTCTCTTTCTCTCTCTCTTTTTTTTTTTTAATATACAAATTCACATAATAGATTCAAAATATGTAAGGTTTTGTTGTCGGTGGTGTTGTTGGTTTTGATGAGGTTTGTTTATGTTTATTAAAAGGGCTTGCAGTATAACATTTTTACGCTGTATTATTACTGCTGCTGAGATAACATACACACAAAAAAACCCTGAATGTGGATTCTCTGTGTTTGTTGTCTTTTTTCTTTTTTTTTTTTTCCATTCTCACAAAATAGTCTGATGAAACTCTTTGCATGTTAATGAAATGTAAATGCTTTCACTTATTAAAGGAAAAATAGTCTGAGCCATCAAGAGGATCACTCTTCTAAATGAAACATGGCTAATTGCATTAGAGTGGGTTATGTTCAGCTGATCTCTGCAGAAGATTTTATTGAGTTAGCTGGATGTGTTTTCAGTGCAAGAGAATGGGTACAATTCACTGGAGAAAAATTTCATGATGGGGCTATTTTAGACACAAGCATTTGTTTTGAATAAATAAGTGCATCTCCCTGATGTGTTGCTGATGCTCTAATAGTATTGAGCTTATCTTGTTATCACCAGGTTTTATGGATTTTTTTGAGCTTCATGCTTTTAAGTATGCATTTGTTCCCACAACGTTATCATATATAGCAAGAGTAAGGGATGAGATAGTAAAATAGGCAACAAAATTCAGACTCATAAACCACTAACAATTGTTCCAACTATGTAATATATTTGTTCATGAGGAAAGGCTGTTCTGGGAAGAGTTTTGTGCAAGACAAGAGTGTAGTTTTCACCAACTTTATTAGATCACTTTACTAAATGTAAATGCAAATGTAAATCACATTTCCAAAAATGACTAGTAGAAGGTGAGGAGAATGTATTTAAGACAGTAACCACTCACCAATCCAGCCAGGAAAAAAATAAAGCATTGTGCTTATTACTGGTAACACATAACTGATTTTTGCATAAGAAGAGAAAGGGGTTCTTTTTCAAGGCTATAATTGTGAGTCAGTTAATGCTGAAAGCCAAAGAGGGCACTTGGACATCCGATTGTCTTCTCCTTCTCCACTTAGCCTCTCATGTCACAGTTTGAGGCTGTCTGTAATGAAAACTGAGCTTACTCCATTTTTGCTAATGTACAATTCAATGCAATTTTCTTTGAGAGATAGATTAATCTGATTATCTTAGTGAAATGTTACACATATCGTTACAATAAGACAATTGCACTTACACTGGTCTGAATAATAGGCCAAGATGTCCAGTAATGAATACTTGATCATAGTATATTATATTCCAAAATAATTTCAAGCAGATTTGCTAGTCTTCAGAAGGATTTAGGAGATTGCTGAGTGTGTGTGGTTTGCTCATTAGACAAGCCAAAATTGTGATACTTGATGCCTGCAATAACTTGAAATAGTTTACTACTTAAAAGCTTGCTTCATATACACATATTAGTGTGTTAAGTAGTAGTCTCAAAATAAAATATGCTTCATATTATTGTTTCTGCACCTCTACTAATTCCCTATTAAGAAACCAGACACAGTCTATTGAATTTGTCATAGAAGGACTTTTCTGTGAGGATGGTTAATATGTTCTGAGTATGTCTTATATACATCAGTGACAATTTTCTCTGTGTGCTGTATGTCTGAACATATGCAAAATTCACAGGAAAATGCTATGCCCTTACTCTGTTTCTTAGCCTAACCTTGAAGGCCCTAGGGTTCAAAACCTTTCTGGGAATGTGAGTTGAATGCTTTGTTTTCTCTTGCAGTGAACTGAATACTAGAAAAGAGGCTTATCTGAACAAAGCAAACAATACTTAATAAACACTGCCATCAAGGCCAGGATGAAGGGAAGATGACTGCCCTTTGCATCTGTTTTGCAATTGCTATTGTTCTGCATCTATACATATTCTCGAAACTCTCTTCTTAGCCTCTTCTGAATGAAACTTCCACGTTAGAATTCAGAACAAATTCTAGACAGATACAGAAAGGAATTTGGATACTCAAGTCTTATTTGAAATAGGAAAAAATGTGTATATAAATCTTCTCCTTCTGTTTTGCCATTAGAACATCACAAATCGTCCCACTTTCTTGAATAGTATTCTGGTTGAGGGTGAGATTTAAAAAAAATTATAATCTATCCAAATTTCAGAAATCTGTAAAATTTAAGTATTACTAATATTGTCATAATCCTACAGATTTTAGAAAGGTATCTGTGGTTTTGTATTCCTGTTTGAGAAGACACTTTGCACAAGAATTCCTGTGTTTTCTCCATGTCAGTTTTGTTTGTTTCTTAAGTCACAATTTGATGTTTACACAATTCACTACATAAGGCACAGGGTCAGTCACATTAGCAAAACAGGCATTATCTTGGGTTTGTTTTGCCACATCAGTGCCTGTGTGATGAAGAAACAAGCTTGCAGGTCCTCTGCTACTGTCACAGTTCGTTTTCTCACATTGCATTTCTCAGATGCTTAACTACCTGGCAGGAACTTAATCATACGTGGTCAGAATTTCAATTAGTGTAAACTTCTGCAGGTCACTGATTTCAAAAGCTATTTTGTTCCAAAAAACTAGTTCTCGGCATCTATTTCTTAAGTAGTCAAGATATTTCACCAACTTTTTTTTCTAAATAGTAAAAATAAGTAACAAATTCACATTTTCTATATTTCCCCCTTCCTGCTTTCTCCAGTGGCACAGAAAGAAAAACAATATAAAGGTAGGAAAAAACCATCAGAATAAAAAATTGTAACTGGATTTTTTTGGGATAGAAAAATGAAAAAGTGTTATTGTTAGAATTATAAAGTGGTGGTATTTATTTTAGTTTTCTTTCTGCACTACCACAAGTCTATCAAGCTATAGGAAACATACTCCTAGCTATGAAGACAGCATTTTTCTCAACCAATCCCTTTCTTTCAGAAAAAAAGAACTCACAAGGCTTTCAGTTTCAAAGTTAAAAGGTACATCTAAGTTGAATCTTGATGCATACGGAATACTCTGTTTCTAACTGATGCTTCTCAAGGATACTTGCCAATGCTCCTCTCCTTCTGTTTATGGAAATGCTTGCTAAAATATTCTTTTTCTTCTGTGGTAATCAGTCAAGAGTGAGTGCAAAAGGACAAGTTGAAGGCTAGTAGCCAGTTGTTGACCTTAGGTCCTTAAGGACACTATGGATGGCAGGTTAGGGTGCAGAACCTAGAGATCTCCACTCCTTTTTAATCAGGCAGGAAACCTGCAAAGACTGTTCACTCTTCAAGTGCATCTCAAATAAAGCATAAGGGAGGGACCACATGAAAGTTACGGGTCTTGGAGCTCTAAATAACCCCATGTACTATTGCCAAGAGTTACTGGAGAGGTATGGTTCACTAATACAGTTGTGTTTGTTGATAAACCTTCTCCTGCTTTGTGGTGAAGTTATTTGCTTTTTTTCCCTGCAGATATCAAACTCTCTGGTTATTACGTCTGCTGTAGAGGCAGAACATCCATAGGTGGAACTAAATTGTCACCAATGCTCATTCAATTTAACCTTAGCCAAGAAGTAAAACACTAGGTTGAATAGTAAAAATTAAATTTACAGTCTAGCAAGGAGAAAATTGCTTACACCCACAAGCACTTCAAAGTTTGAATCAACAAGTTTAATTAAGCTGTAATTTTCACTGTGAATAATTATTTTTTAAAATATAGACAGCGAGTCACCAGAAATATCTCCTTATAGGATGAATATTGTGTTGTCAACAACAACTTGTAATGAAGATGTGCTATTTCATTTACCGAACATGTAAGATCCTAGTAGGCCAAATTGAACAAACACATAATAATTCTCATTTAAGAAAAACTGAAGATGTTGACCTACTCCCTATAATCAAATTTCCAAGTCTTTGTGTGAGTAAATTCTCGTATTTCCTCTTGTGAACATATTTCAACACAGATTCTGAAAGAAATTGCATTTACAAAATCTGACATTGTGATTTTAAATTACATGTATGAACTGTGGAGAGTACTAAGTTAAGTTTACCCTAAAGAACTTTACCATTAAAACTAATTCCCACTAATTTAAAGTTGCGGAGACAAGATGTGTGAGAAATTTCTCTCCTGTTTGAAAGGGTATGTTTGGGTCTTTTTTCTTTTCTAAGGGATATTTGCAAAACTTATGGGAGAGTGATCCATAAATCTATTAATGAAACTTCTATCCAGGCTTACCTAACCTTCAGTTATTTGAAAATCCACCTTCTCAAAGGCTAATGAACAGAATGTTCAGGCTTCACCTAGTGTATTCACTGTCTAAAGAAAATTAGCCACAGTTATACATGAAGTTAAGATAATTTACAAAGTTTTATTGGCTGCAATGATTAGCACTAGAAATGAGTGCAAACCCAGTGGAAAGGAGTCCTAGGTAACCTGTTTCTTTAAAAAGAGTGAAAGTTTGGCATTGAAACCCACTTGGACAACAGCAAAGTTTCTATACTGGAGAAGTTTGGGGGGGCTTTTCAAAAGGGCTGTCATGAGGAAATATTTTCGTTTAGCTTTGAGATTTAGCTCTTATCCCTGTTGAACTATTCTTTTGAGATGGCATTTGCCATTGACCTGCCAAGGAAGACTAGAGTCACTTGCAAGCTGCTAAGAAGCAATAAACAGAGGTGAAATGCAAAACAGTGACTGTAGCTGAAATAAGAACAGACGGAATCAAATACACAAACCCCGGTGTTTAGACTTCCATTATTTCATCAGCATGTCTGATTGTGACTCTGATCATGTTCTCTCTATAGACTAAACCTGTCCCAGATTTACTTTTTTGCTCTGAACAACTCATCCTGAGGGGCAGTGTATGACAAAGAATGAGCAATCACCTCATGAGTCATCGGAACTGTTGCCGAAGCATTCTAATGAGTTAGTAAAATCTTCTAAACAAACCACTCTTTCCCCCAAACTTATCTTTTCCCTCTTTCTTTTCTCTAAAATACTTTTGTCCTTAGTATCTTTCCTTGTGCGTGGGAAAAGCATTACTCATGATGAGAAATCATAATTTATCTTCTTCTGTTTCTGACTGAAGAACAGATCAATGTTCATTTCCACCTCTGCTTTTAGTTCAGCCCTTCCTGTCTAATATTGCTGTGAAGAGACAATGGGAATTTCTGCTTGTAGGCCATTTAATGCCAATACAAGTGCAATGTAGATACTTAGCCTGAACACATTTCCAAGAATTCTGTAGAAATGTCATTATCAGGCTGTACTTCCTTGTGTTGTAATGCATGCAGTAACTCACAGAGACCAAAGCATTGTACACAGGAGGAAACTGTCATTATTTCAGTCTTATTAGCAGAGAATTTGCAGCACATATTTGCTCTAAATCATACAGAAAGTTATAAAAACATAAACAGAGACTCTAGTCACAGCAAGAGTCCTACTCCTCAGAGTTCTTTAAATTTGTATTTAGGGTTTTGCTTTTCCTTCCTTTTTTTTTTTTTTTTTTTTTTTTTTTTTTTTTTGTGTTTTTTTTTTTTTAAATTCTGAAATTTGCAGAATCATCTGANTTTTTTTTGTTTTTGTTTGTGTGTGTGTTTCATTTATAAACTATTCTTTTTAATTGCAATCTTTGCTGAAGAAATCTTAATTTGCTTGGAGAATTTCAGTATATTTCTTTATTTGCTTGTTTTGAGATCTTTCGTTAACATAATGTTTACATACATAATAATTCCCAATACTGTTCATCATAATAAAAAAAGATAAAGTTTTGTAATTTTGATCTTCAGGGAAGAAAAGATTTTTTTTAGCTCAGTACCTGGATCCAAGGTATGTGGATTATGTGGGCTTGTAACCAGTCATGGTTACAAGCAGGTTTTTACTATTAGAAGATCCAAATGATGAGGTGGATTGC
>VWZI01018612.1:100713-114988 GCA_013396835.1 Psilopogon haemacephalus
GGGGGGGCAGGTAACTGCTAAACCACTACAACAGGTCACAATGCTGAAAACTTTTTTTGGAAAAATAACCTAGGATTTGCTCTGGGAGCATCTTCAAGTGTTGTTACTGGTCAAAGACATTCGACAGAATGCTTAAAACTTAGCCAATTTATTTGTTTGCTGCTGGTGCTTTTTGTTTGCTTGCTACCTGTCTTTCCTTGAGTGTCTTTGTACCATGTGAGCCTGCCTCTCCCATGAACCAAAGATGCTGGCTCTACGTGTCTCCCAAACTAATGAGCAAATGGTCTGAAACTGCTTGCCCTGCTCCAGGAAGCAGAGACCCACCTAAGTTCATTCAAATCTGAGTCAGTTTGGCTGAGTTCAGTAATGACCTAGCTACAAGCTGTGACATCAGGAACCTACTCCTGCTGACCGGTCATGAACAGGCTCAGCCCCATGCATAGCATTCTCTGGATGGCTCCAAAGCCTATAAGCCTGGATCCTGTTTTGCTCAGGTGGTTGGCCAATCCAGTGGTTTCCTGAAAGGTATGGAGGATTTGCCTTGTGTCCATGGATCTTCTCAGACAATGTGCTCAATTCAAACTGTGCAAGCAGCAGCAACTCCCCCCCACCTCCCCCATCCCCACACACCATCACCAGGCCACCACGTGGCCGGGACTATGTTTTTTTTTGTTTGTGCATTTGCATATAATTTTGGATTACTGATACTGTAATGAATAAATTAACTCTCTTTTCTAAAGTTTATGCTTGTATTTAACCTTTAAGTGGCAGTCTGTGCCATAAGACTCTCTTCAATTGTTTAAATTTCTAAAACTTCTCTAAATTGTTTAAATCAACATAATGTATATATACCTTCTGAAAAAAATCTTTACCAACCTCATAACAGAAAATCTCTGTGTGTTGATTATAAATAAGTTTGGGGAATTTTTTAATATATAAATAAACTATTTAATAATTTTTATATTGACCTCTATATATATTAACCTTTATANAACATTCATAGGAGATGGTTAGAATAGTTTTGACAGAGCTTTTCTTCATAAAAGAATACAGTTCTGTTAAAATGTTCCATGGAAAGAAATTTTGACAGTAATGTTCTTAACATGTAGGAGGGCTTTCTAGTCATTTTCTTACAAGGAAAAAAAAAACCAAAAAAAAAAAAAAAAAAAGAAAAAAAGAAGCTTCATAAAACCCCTTCCTTGAGTCTTCCTTTCTTGAAAGTGTCTTGGTCCCTCAGAATCTTAAATATATTTAAGCTTTTGAATATTTTGAACAATCTGTGCACAAACCAATAACATTTATGATAGATTTGCAAATTCTCATGCAGAATCCTCAAGCAGTGGGAAAAAAACACATTAAAGAAAATTAAAGATCTTATTTTCCTTGTATTTGGGATCTTGCTTGCTGATAGATTTTCCATTTCTCAGGCAAGATTTTAATTTATATGCCAACTACAAGCCATGTTAAAACATAACAATACCTAACTGTTCCAAATATCTGTAAACTAGTAAAATGATATCTAGGAACTGGACACTAACCAATATAACTCAGCTGTAGTGCAGGGAGGTAATATTTTTGAGTGTTTTGTATGGTTACTCTTTGATACACTAGTTCTATTCTATGGTATGTATTCTATGGTTATATTGCATTTTCTTTCCTGAAGAATTTAGTCTTCTCAGTCTGATGCCTCATTCTATTTTTACATTTGCTAATTTGCGACTTGCCTTCAAAAATCATCCTTCAGTTAGATGAGGAGGGAAATGTATCCTTTTTTTTTTCCTCTCTTGTCACCTTAGTTTCCTTCAGTTTTAGAGCTGGAGTTGCCTTCTCTGCTACATATTATTTCTCACTGAGTGGTTGGCAATAACTTGTTTTTAGTCAGTCAGAATGTGATGGATTGGGAAGGACCACTGAAGATCATCTAGTCCAACCTCTCTGATAAAACATGTTTGCCTAGTTCTGGCTGCAGAGGAACTCTTAGGGTGGTTTTAAATATCTCCAGAGGTTGGAAACTCCACAACGTCTCTGAGCAGCCTGCTCCAGTGCTCCAACACCCTCAAAGCACAGAAGTTTTTTCTTATTATGTTCTTCATTTTCATCTATTCTCTCTTGCATAGATAAATTGTGTTTGTGCATTGTGTTTTCTTGTTTGGTAAATTTCTGCTAGATACAAATGAAGTAAAAATTCACATCTTCATCACTGTGTCAATGAATTCTCCTTAAACTTGAGATTCCTGATGTCCTGAGTCTTGGCATGTTGTGAAACATTTGTTAATAAAATCTGTCATAACATTACTTGAAGTGTACTCTCTTCTGTATATCTGCTATGTCTTGTTATGATTTCTTTTCAGAAGAAAAGCTGTGGGTTTTGTTTGCTTTTAAACAGACTGATAATACAGCCAGAATAAGCTATTTCTCATTTGGCCTTTCTGTTATTTCAGTGGGATAAATTATAGTTTTCCAAATCAAGTCATATCAGAGCAGATCAAGTGATGGAGCTCTTCCACTTTTAAGGAAAAAAATATTCTTATAGTTTGAAAAGATCCAATTCTGGGTCTTCTAGTATGCATACAAATGAAAAAAAAAGTATTGCTCTTCTGAAGATTACAAAGAACTAACCATGAGAAACTTCATAGTTTCATCTGTATTCTGACCACGTATGAAGCTGTACGTATCCACTGGGTACAAATGTATTAAATGGCTGAAATGGAAGACAGAATTTGCCCTTTTTAAGGTATGAGTTAATAAGAAACAGACACTTCTGAGGTGCAGTGCTGTGTGACTTTTCTCAGAACAGCGCAGCAATATTAGACAACAGCAAAAGACATAGAATACCAATTTCTGACTTTGTATCAGCCAAGAGAAAATGTTGGGAAATGTCAAACTGTCTTATTAAATACATAGGACACAGTCAAAGTATTTTGTCATCTTGAAATTAATCTGCTTTTACTCTATGTTGTTCTCTAATCATAAACTACTTCCATCACATTGCACATATATAATTTATAGATACAGAATTGTATGTATCCAAACTTGTCTGCTTTTTCAATCAAGTATGTAGACTTATTTAGGTACAGTTGTTTATTTGTCCCACATAAATATTTATCAGAAGGATCACAAATATAATGAAAATATATGGGAAAGCAAGTGTAGTAATTTATACATAATGTCTAATTTAATATGCAAATGAGAACACAACACAAGGGAAAAGTGTTTCAGGTAAATAAAAATAATTTTAAAGAACTCTTCTGAAAAGTCTTTGCTGTGAAGATTGTAGTGATCTGAGATCACCACACATACTAAAATCTTAGACTCTTTCATAAGAAGTATTAACTTTATGAAAGGCAATTTTTTTTGTTTGTTCATTTTGTAAGTTGATCTTTATAACACTAAGAAAACAGTCAATAACAAACAGGGCTAATATGTCAAAAACAATGCCACAGAAATGCCTCACAGACAATGAATGTGGGCTAGAAAAAGCTCTAAACATTTAATTTCAACAGAGTATTGATATGGGAAAGGCAACAGTAAATAGGGAACACGGTAATTTAGGTAAACATTAACCATACAAAGCATCATAAGTCAGGTATTAACAAAGCAAGGTGATTTAAACTTGAAAAGGCACAGGAACTCTTCCATGGAAACAAGAATACTGTACTCAAAAATGGCAATATCGGTAACTTTGGCCAGGAATGTGACCTGCAGTTGGTGTCAGATAAGCAAAACTGCCCAAAAGGTAGAAAGGACAAGCGGAGGAGGACATGGAGCTGTCATCAGACAGACCCCAACAGGCGACCACCAGAGGGCAGTGAGCAGCGTGAGGTGGCGGGACTCTACAGGAACGCGTTCCAAGAATCCCACCTGTTCTTAGAATTCCATGTACTAACCGTGCCCATGTATTGAATGTCAATGGTTTTGTGGCATAAATAACTGACTGTGCAGGTGCAGGGTGTGCGGGTTTGGTGGAGTTAGCCCCGCCCCCACCTTCCCCCAGTACCTTAATATCCATACCTACTTCATAACTCTCTTTGAGTTGTGGTGTTCTTTTCCACAGGATTGTATTATTAGGGACACCGATTCAGGCATCCGACAGCCTTGGTAAGTTTCTTATCAAGTGTTTGGCGATATGATGACTGAATGTGCAATGAGCTTGAGTATATCCATTAAAGACATTTAGATAATTCATCAAAGGAGATTTCCAATACATGTAAAGACCAGTGTTGTGTCATTGTTAAAAATTTCTTGTCCTTAAAAACATTTAACCCTGCCAGACTAGTAATGTGAGGACATTTTGATGTCACCAGATAGATCAAAGCACATAATTTAAGAATCAGAGGAAAAGAAGCAGAACTCTGCCACAGCAGTCTACTGCAGGGTGCCATTGCAGTGATTTTTCCAAAAGTGGTAAAACTCTTGGAAGACAGTTCAGCTACTACATCTGATATTTGGGTCCAGAGATTTGAATTGTATGTGAATGTGTATGTGCTGTGAATGGCAGAGTTCAATAGTCAATGTTATCAGCTTCTACTATTAAACAATTGTGAGCTGATGATAATGACATCAGGATTAAAAGAAGTCAATTTTGTGTACTTCTCGCTCTAAGATTACACTTCTTTTTTTTTTTCCCCCAGCAGTGTTGAGGTGTAAAAATAAAAACTGTTTTAAAGGGTAAAAGTGTCTCGAGTAAAGAATTCTTTCCCAAATTCCTGAATTCACAAACTCATCCCCTTTAGGTGAATCATATCACAAATGATCAAAGAAATATCCAGGCTGGAAAAGACTCTTAGGATCACCAAATCCAACCTATAAACCCTGCTATGCAAGATTCACCTTAAACCATCTTCCTAAGCAACACATCCAAACGAACCTTGAATGCATCCAAGACTGGTGACTCAACCATGTTTCTGGACAGCTCATTCCAGTGCCTGACCACTCTCTCAATGAAAAACTTGTTCCTAACATTCAATCTAAACCTACCCAGTCTGAGCTTGTGGCCATTCCCCCCTGTTCTGTCTCCAGTTACCTGTGAGAAGAGACCAGCAGCAGCCTCTCCACAGTGTCACTTCAGGTAGTTGTAGACAGCAATGAGGTCTTGCCTCATCCTCCTCTTTTTCAAACTAAGCAGTGCCAGCTCCCTCAGTTATTACATACAGATTCTGACCAAAGAGCAGTGGTAACACTCCCATGTTCAACTGTTGCTGAACAGTTCACTAACTTTAAAGTCTTCTCTCTTTGTCACGTTGCCCTTCCAGTGAATAGGCTAGGGGTGAACAAGGAGTTAGAATGTAATGTAGCATGGATGGATGAACCAGAACAACTGAACAGATGCCCCGTACCTTGAGTTGCTGAACAAAACAGCTTTGGGAAAGAAGAAAGAAGACATGCTATCTTCCCAAGCAACAACTATATCTGATGAAACCCTGTTATCCTGGAGATGGCTAAACACTTGCTAGCTAACTGCTTTATATTTTAAACTGCATTTATCTGAACTCCTGCGGCTTTTCACTTTTATATCCTTATGATTTTCTGCCCCACCCCACCCAAAATCAGTGAGCTGCAGCACAGGACTACACTGCTGGTTGGGTTTAAACCACAACACACACTAGAAACAAACAGGACCATAAAGTTTGCAGCTGGACAGTTTTGACAAAGGAGTTAGGCATTCAGGTTTCATTGAAAGTACTAGACATCTACTTGTCGAATCTTATGACTTCAGCAGAGACACAAACAAACATAAAGCTATCTTATGTAGCACTAAACCACCACATTTACTGGTCATAGAATAGAACTTTTTAAATTAGTTTTATAGTGATTAAGGCTATTATTTATTAAGACAGTTGGCTGTATCAGTAACTTGAGTTCACTGAGGTATGATAGTTAAATTCTGTGCTGCTGGTTTTTTGGGAATGTCTGATACATAGATAATGACTTAAAGCAAATTCTTCCTCAGAAAGTCTGGATACCTTGCAAGAAAAGATAATGTCAGAGCCTACTCTGAAATATTTTTCTTATTCTTATTCTTATTCTTCGATGATGACCAAATCTAAAATCAGGATCAAAACTCATGATCAGATGCTATCCAGTGAAGAGGCAAACAAAATCCAGATCACCTTTACTTGCAGCATAAGATGGAAACAAACAGCAACTAAATCACAATCTTGTAACTGAGGAGAACTGCACAGTGTAAAGGACAAAAAGTGACAAAGCATGTTGAATTCTGTTGATACTACACATGAGAAAGGAAATAACTTATGTCTAATTAAAGAAAAAATTTTGACTGATACAATATTAGAAGGCCAGAAATTCTGATTTTCAGAGCCAGGTCTTTCTCTAAACATAAGCCTTGAGTAACTCCTTTTATAAAAGGATTAAATATTTGGTTCTTTGGGCTCAAACTTCCATTTTCTCATGTGGAGAATATTTTGTCCTTCAATATGGAAGTATCCTTAAAAACCAAACCAAACCAAATGAAAGTAGTAACACCAGCAACAACAAAAAAAACAAACCTATTAGGAGAATTGACTGAAATGGAGGAACACAGATGAATCATTCCAGGAACTGTGTTTATTTGCTTTGATGCTGTCTCACACATTTGTCTTGTGCCATAAGACAGAATATTTGATTGACTGTAATTGTAGAACTTAATGCTCACGAGTAAATTGGAAAATTATATTTTTGGGACAACCTTAGCTGATATGCTCTAGAAACAGGCGACAGGTGATAAAAGACTTAACTAAACTTTTATGTCTCAAAAATTATATTAATAAACTGTAATTTAAAAAATCCTACTAATATGTATTAACTAATCTACTTTATTAGGAATTAATTGTGTGATATAAAAAAAAAATAAATCTAGGCACAGCAATGAAAGTGTCCCATGTGATGGACTATTATACAGAAACAGTCATTATTTAGCACTTCTAATATCCTGTCTTTGTCCTTTATTTTTCTTTTAGAAGATATTTTGAATATGCTATTGTAAATCTGTCAGATCTGTTTACATAACAAGATGACAAAAATAAATATTCTGTCTTCCTTTTTGCTTGTGGAGCACCAGTATATGAAAACATAGGTTTTCATAGCATTGGTGTTGTATGAAGACAAAGTGCAACTTGCTTTGGAAGTAGCAAACAAGACAAATTCTGTTCCAGATGGTAATACTTATTTAAAATTTCAGCAAAGTAAAGCAGACAGCACAGACACAGCCTTACCAAAAATAAATAGATATGTTGCTAAGGGACACAGTACAACACCAAACTTGGTAGAGCTAGGTAATGGTTGAACTCAATGATCTTGCAGGTCTTTTCCAACTGAAACAATTCTATGGTTCTAAATCACATAGTAAACCCAAGTTAGCAATAGAGAGCATCATGTGCCATCATATTTGAAAGGTCGTGGCAGATTGGTGAAGTTCCTGCTGACTGGAAAAGGGCAAATATAACACACATCTTCAAGAAGGGAAAAAAGGATGACCCTGGGAACTACAGACCGATCAGTCTCACCTCTGTGCCTGGCAAGATCATGGAGCAGATCCTCTTGAAGGCTCTGCTGCAGCAGATGGAAAACAAAGCAGAGGTGTCTGATGCCAACCAGCATGGATTCACCAAGGGCAAATCATGCCTGACAAATCTGATGGCTTTCTATGATGAAGCCACAGCAGTGGTGGACAAGGGAAGGGCAACTGATGTCATCTACCTGGACCTGAGGAAGGCATTTGACTTTGTCCCACATGTCATCCTGGTCACCAAACTGGAAAAACATGGACTTGATGGGTGGACAACTCACTGGATAAAGAATTGGCTGGATTGTTGGAAGCAGAGGGTGGTGATCAAGGGCACAATGTCCACCTGGAGACCAGTGACAAGTGGTNTGGAGAGGTGGGCCCAGGCTAACTTCATGAAATTTAACAAGGCCAAGTGTAAGGTCCTGCACCTGGGTCGGTGCAATCCCAAGCACAAATACAGGCTGGGTGGTGAGTGGCTGGAGAGCAGCCCTGAGGAAAAGGACCTGGGGGTCTGGGTGGATGAGAAGCTCAACGTGAGCCAACAGTGTGCACACACGGCCCAGACAGCCAACCATGTCCCGGGCTGCATTAAGAGAGGCATTACCAGCAGGGCAAGGGAGGGGATTCTCCTCCTTTACTCTGCTCTTGTCAAACCCCACCTGGAGTAGTGTGTGCAGTTCTGGAGCCCTCAGCACAAGGACATGGAACTTCTGGAGAGAGTCCAGACAAGGGCCATGAAGATGATCAGAGGGCTGGAGCACCTCTGCAATGAAGACAGCCTGGAGAAGAGAAGGCTTCGAGTCGACCTTATAGTAGCCTTCCAGTATCTGAAGGGGACCTACAGGAGGACTGGGGAGGGACTACTCACAAGGTTTTGTAATGACAAGACAAGAGGTAATGTTTTTAAACTGGCAGAGGGGAGATTTAAACAGGAATTTAGGTGGAAGTTCTTCACAGTGAGAGTGGCAAGACACTGGCACAAGCAGGGAGGTTGTGGCTGCTCCCTCCCTGGAGGTGTTCATGGCCAGGCTGGATGAGGCCTTGGGCGACCTGTTCTAGTGGGAGATGTCCCTGCCTATGGTGGGGGGTTGGAACTGGATGATCTTTGAGGTCTCTTCCAACCTAAACCATTCTATGATTCTATGATTTTATGTGACTTTAGCTCATTAATGGCCTCATCATTATTGCACTATTATATCAAATGACTTAGCAGAAAAAATAAATGCTGCTGTATAGTCAAAATAACTGATAACTTGTGCAGTTACTATCCTTTGAGGCCATGACTAATTCAGAAACTAATGCCCATTGAATTCAGCTGGTGTATCCCCTCCATAAAAACCAACCAAACAAAAAAAACCCCAAACCATCCCTTCTATCAGTAGTTGCATTCTGGGACCCTGAGGCACATTCAAACCTGCCTCTGGCATAATATTGGAAGTTTCATCCACAACTTATCACCTATGTAGACTTCTGCCATTCAGTGAAGGAGGAAAAGCTCTTCTCAGTAGTGAGAAGGATGGGAAGGACTCATGCAACGTTAGAATGAGCAAAAGATACAGACTACTGTCTCCACCACACAGTCAGAATATGTCTGTTTCCTACAATATTTTCTCATTACTTATTGGGTATGTGATGAAAAAGTGTGTCACCAGCTTTAGTGGGATAAGCATAGTCCCCTCATCTTGCAGGAATTGCTTCCAAGCAGCTCCCTGGGGCATATATGCTTGCACCTCCATTAGTCACTCCTCCAAAGGCTGCTAAAGGAATATCGATTTTATAATGGCAGCTTAGAAAGACATGTCTAAGAAGGGCTTGTTAGAGACTGCTACACAGCCAGCAGTATCTCCACTGTTCCTTGTATGTGTTCTCCCACTTGGGCAGTGCTGTCATTTCATTTAGCTACTTCTGGACCCATCTGCAGGCTGCTTCTGCCTACACCACCTCCAGTGACATCTGTCTGGGATGATTTCCATCACTGCCAGCAGAAAGCATGAAGGGTAGCCTAAACTCTACTACTTAGGGCACACAGAGTCACTGTGTCCACAGTCTGTCAGGGAAACGCCCCAGTCTGCTCTTGCTCTCTAAAGCACTGTAAGGAGCACATCGTGCTGCATGTCAGCATTCCTGTGCACTTTCAGGGCAGTTCCTTGGCACTACACGTTCCTGCTGTCTGATCCAGCATATCTGATTCAGTGCATAAAACAAAGAAAGCTACATCCAGCTCCTACACATTCCAGGGTGACATGAATGGTGCTACTGAAGGCAGGGAGATTCTTGGGCTTAAACTGTACTTTTAAAAAATGTATCAAATTGGCTCAAATAAAAAGACAGGTGATGCTAAATTTTGTCAAACAGCAGGTTGCAAGAGTTTGCGTCTCAGCATATATATGAAGCGCACTGACTATGTTAGCTCTGAACAGCGGCTTAGTAGCTCCCACAGCTTACAAAATGTCACAGTCCTAGAAAGAAAGTTTTGGGTTTTGTTCACAGTTCATTGAGGAAACAGTAAGCACGGTCCTGCCTAAGGTGTGGTTGGTCTGCTTATAGGTGTTCCCTAATTGTTTGTGACCTTGATTCAAATATACTGCTTGACTATGAACATGCCATATATAGCCTCCAAGGAAGAGTGTTTGGTACTGTGGTTTAGCAGTTTCTTTCTATTGCAAATGCTTCGTTCAGTAACTTATTAGATGTCAAGAAAAGACTATGTCGAATAGAAATCTTCATGTGTCTTATACTATCTCACCAGATATACCTCCTATTCTGTGACAGTGATTAATGTAAAAGATCTAGTGAACATATTCACTGTAATCTATACATATAAAATAACTTTATCACTTAAGAAGTAGGGCCAGACCCTCTTGAAGGATAAATTAGCCCATTAAAATGAGCTAAGAACTTGACTCACAGAGTAACATATAGGTGATGCATCCTGTGTTCTGGTAATGGTCCAATGCTTGTAAGAATCCAGGACAAAATAGTCTTAACGAATGAGAGAAAGCAGTAAAACCTTTTTAAAAAAAACCCGCATTTATTAGCACTAACAGCCTCAACCAAATCAAAGAATTGTTTCCAGACAAACACTTAGACAAACAGCAGAACTGCTGCATTCGATATCAATATGCTACATTAGGAGACAGTTTGTAAAGTGGACATCTATTATAGTAGCTGAGTCACTGTTACAACAAATAGTCTGAGAGAAGTAGCAGCTGGAATATTTCAGCTAAGAAACAACCAGGTCTGCCCAATTTCTCTTTACCAACAGTATCACCTTGTAGCAGATGTTCAATGGTTTATACATAGGGTCTTGGGTAGAAATCACTATTAAATGACTCTGTCACTATAGCATCTGGCTAGAACATTTGTGGAAATATGCATACCATTGATTCATGTGATGTAAGGAAGAACAATCAAGTGAAAAATCATTAGACCTTGTCCAAGATCATACATGCCTTACCTTGTGTTTCTTCTCCTCTAGTGCAGCACCTAACTACAAGAGCACAATATGCTTACTCAAATGTATCAAATGAACAATAATGACAACCTTGTAGTGATAAATCATTGACATTAGTGTCATGATATTTCATAATTCTGTGGCATTGTTACTGACATAAATTACATTTTGCAAATAAAGTAAGCATCTATTAAGTAGAATGACCTTCTTCTACAAGTGTGGTATTCAAATTTGTGGTAGGTACTGTATAGTGCATCTCTCTTATCTCAAGAATGCACAGTTTGGGTCTCCACTAGGTTTTGGTCTTTTTACTCTTTAAGCAGGAAAATATTTTCAAGTTCAAAAACTATGCAGAACTATGCAGAGTATATGCAGGATGATTTCCATCATAACCTGTTTCTTTTCCAAGTCATTCAAAACAATCACCTTTTTAATGACTTCTTTTGGTACTTCAGCCCTTTAGAAATAGTTGAATAAAAACTAGTCTACTTCCTGAGAGAGAATACCTAGTCTTTGGAATTTCTTTTTTTTTTTTTTATTCTTTATTNATCTTTACTGAAATAGCCGTCAGGCATTGGAGCAATCTTCCCAGACAAATAGTGGAGTTGCCCATGGGTAGATCCGGCACCTTGGGACATAGTTTAGTGGTCATTGTAGTGTTGGTGTGATAGTTTGACTTGATGACTTTAGAGATCTTTTGCAACCTAAATTATTCTATTATAAATTATAATATTAATCTATTATTCATAATTATTTTGTCTTTAAAAGAGGAAAGGGCTGTGTATGTTTATTTCAAATACAGTCTGCCAACTCTGAGATGTTCTTTGCTGAAATGTTGGCTTGCTAAGGGATCAAGAGCACAAGCGTTTTGGTTTTTTACTCTTTTTTTCTTCTCTATATTTCTGTTATGAGTTTAAGAACTGGGATCTTTTAACCTCAGAGGTGAAAGTCCTCCAAGTATCAGAGAGACGCTGGACACTGGACAATGTATTATTTTGTTGTTTCATCCCCTTAGCATGCATCTCTCTTGCTCACATAGACTGGCTGCATAGTCAGTGTCTGTCCCTTTATCGCCCTCTCCTGCTCCCAGACAGACCTTATCTCTTGTGGAGGAGGTTTGCAGCCTGGCTTGGACTTGACAGAGGTGATTTTTACTGTGTCATCTGGGTCTGGGTAAGGAGGTAGGGGAAGAAAGAGCATTGAGGTCTGTTTGTGGGGGAGATTTTGGAAAGCCCAGGGAGAGAACTGGGCCAATGCCAAGAACTGGAATACAAATTTTATGTATTTTTGATGGTTTTGTACTGTTTTATATAATTGTGACTAGTATCTCCATTTAAATTTCTGATTCTTTCCAATGTTGTATATGGATCATTTTCTTTTACTCCTTTAGGGAGGAAAAGAAAGAGTTTCTGTCTGCTCTCTAAAACTATGACACTTCCAGCTTCAGGGAAGAGAATGAAGGAAGAAACAAGAAGACAGCTGATCAATACATGGTTCTGAGAATGAGGTCAAAGGCAAAATTTGGAGGGGTTTGATCATGGGTTTGTCTACATAACAACAAAC
This sequence comes from Psilopogon haemacephalus, assembly GCA_013396835.1. NCBI lineage: Eukaryota > Metazoa > Chordata > Aves > Piciformes > Megalaimidae > Psilopogon > Psilopogon haemacephalus. The sequence continues at coordinate 113,235 of VWZI01018612.1, forward strand.
CTTCAGGCAACAGATGGGTTATGGCTGTCTCAGAGGGGGAAGAGGATCTGTGCCAGTTACTAGGGTTCATTGAAAGAGCTATAAACTAGATTTGAAAGTGAAAGGGGGTAAAACCAGCCTACTAGAGAAGAACTGGGAGGTAGCACGCTGACACTCGGGGTGCATTAGGAAAGTCCTCTGGTCTACTCCACAATGTGCTGAGAACACAGAAGCACATTCAAAATGCCCTGCATCAATTTGTGCAGCACCTTAGTCATCTCAGTGCAGCTAGTGGATGGAGATCCATGTGGCAGCAAAGTGTTGTTGATGTGTTAGAAGACACCTGAGAGAAGTCACATAGGAATTAGAACTACTCCCTCCAGAAAGATGGCAGGACTGATAGCCCAAACAAATTTTGTCTACACTGATATATACAGTGTGGGCAACACACAGGAAAGCTGGAAGCCATTCTGCAACTGGAAAACTACAGTATGGTTTCAGGCATGAAAACATGATGGGATGACTCATGTAACTGTAATGATGCAACAGATGGTTTTAAGTTCTTTGGAATAGGTAGGCAAGGAAGGAGATGCCATAGGTACCCCTGTATGCTAGCATGTGTTTTGACTGTCTAGAGCATGATGATAGTGATGAAAGGATCCAGTGTTTATGTAAAGAATTGGAGGGAAGGCTGACAAGGCAGATATCATGGTGGGAGTCTGTTATACACCATCTGTTGTGGTTTAAAACCAGATGGCAAATAAGTACCATACAATCATTCACTCACTCCTCTCTGCCATGGTGAGATGGAAGGGAGAATTAAGAGAGAAAGGTAAGAACTTATGGCTTGAGATAAGACAACAGAAGAAGATAATAAGTAGTAGTAATGATATTAATGACAATAGTAATAATAACAACAATAATACTAATTCAAGAATATATAAAGCAAGGAATGCACAATTCAATTAGTCACCGCCTGGACTTTGATACTCAGTTTGTTCCTGAGTTGCAATCTCCCCTATTCCCCAGTGAGTTCCCCCAGTTTATTTGCTGGACATACATACTGCAGTATCAAGTGTCCTCTTAGTAGTTCTGCTGAGCTGTTCTGGCTATGTCCCTTCCCAGCTTCTTGTGAAAACCTAACTATCCTAGCTGAACTTAGGATGAAGAGGCAGAATTCAGGTGCCTTCACCTTGTACTTAAATTCACTATTGGTAAATGGAGATGCTTAGAGTTGGAAGCTATTCCCAGATCACATGGTTATCAATTGGGCCCAGAAAAAAAATACAAGTATTTCAAACATCAGTATATTCTGAATACCAGAGAGCAGAATATTCCTGCATTTGTTATTATTTACTTTGGAAGTTGTCTGGGTCTTTAAATGCATTCATTTCTGTTGTATTTGCTGTTCATCTGCTGTATTACATTTTTACCTAAGTCTACTTTATTTAATTTCAATTTTTATGAGTATTTTTAAATGAAACTTATCATTTAACTATCAAAAGGACAAAATACTTCATTACCCTTCATAGAGTTTCTCTGATATTGGTGAAGGCTTTTCAAAGGGGTCAGAAATAAATAACCAAAATTTCTATAGATTTTATTTCCCATATATAATGATTTCAGTATACTGCTCCCAGGATAAAGAAAAAAAATTAGTTAAATAAGCACAACAGGCAAATTTCTTATAAAAAACAGATTTTTTTTTAAATTTTTTTTTTTAGTAGAACTACTGATTTTGTATCTAAAATCTCAGACTGCACACTGGAATTATG
>VWZI01018613.1:0-19293 GCA_013396835.1 Psilopogon haemacephalus
TCTTTGACTAAAATTCATAGAATAGAATCATAGAATCAGTCAGGGACCACAAGGATCAGCTAGCTCCAATCCCCCTGCCATGACCAGGGACACCCTACCCTAGATCAGGCTGCCCACAGCCTCTGCCAGCCTGGCTGCAAACACCTCCAGGGATGTGGCCCCAAACTCCTCCCTGGGAAACCCATTCCAGGCTCAACAACTGATCAACAACTTCCTCCTCACATCCAATCTGAATCTCCCCACCTCCAGCTTTGCTTCATTTCCCTATGTCCTGTCACTACCTGAGAGCCTAAAATGTCCCTCCCCAGCTTTTCTGTAGGTCTCCTTCAGATCCTGGAAGGCCACAAGAAGGTCACCTGGGAGCCTCCTCTTCTCCAGACTGCACAGCCCCAACTCTTTCAGTCTGTCCTCATAGCAGAGGTGCTGCAGCCCTCTGAGCAACCTTCTTGGCCCTTCTCTGTATCCCTCTTGTATTAGGGGCTCCAGAACTGGATGCAGTTCTCCAGGTATGGTCTCACCAAGGTTGAGTAGAGGGGGAGAATCACCTCCCTCCACCTGCTTGGCCACACTGCTCCTGCTGCAGCCCAGGCTCTGCTTGGCTTTCTGGGCTGCAGGTGCACACTGCTGGCTCATGTTGAGATTCTCCTCCACCAGCACCCTCAAGTCCCTCTCCTCAGGGCTGCTCTCCAGCCACTCACTGCCCAGGCTGCATTTGTGCTTGGCATTGCTTCAACCCAGATGCAGGACCTTGTGCTTCTGATGATACCATCTGATGAAGCAGAATATTGGTCAGTAACAAAACTCACACTTGTTCCAACAGCACTAAATTTTCACGGGTAAGGAATGCTGAAAGAATCACAAGGAAGTGCACTCTTCTAACAGTTAAGGTTAACTCAAGAGGTGGAGTACCTTGCTGGATGAAATATGAGTGTTAATTCTCTATAGGGGAAAGAAATGCAATAGGTTAAGTTCATCAATTGGTTCGTAGATCGAATAAGGTACAGTTTTATGATGAAATGATATACATCACCTGAAATTCAATGCCTGTGGGGTACAAGGATAACAAAGGTTAATGAAGTAGCATGCTATTAAGTATTAAGCAAGGTTAAAAAAGCTGATTCCACAGTACAGATATAAATGACATTTAAAAAAACCCCCAAACTTCAATGTATTTTCTCCTTGTTAGAGCTCACATTAATCTCTGCATATTTTAAAAAGCAAAACTAATAACTCGTGGATATCAATCAACTAACCATGTAGGAATCAACCAGAAGAAATGTTCAGTGAACTTTTAAAGACTGTTTTGCACAGTATTTATGTTTGGCAGATCACCAGATGGCTACAGTCAGCAATGAACAGAGCAACTGCCTCAGTGCACAACCTCCCTGTTCTTGGAAGATTTATGAAAGTTTAAATCTGTAAATAAGAAATACCATTTATTTTTCTCATATAGAATCACAGAATCAGTCTGGGTTGGAAGGGACCACAAGGATCAGCCAGTTGCAACCCCCCTGCCATGCCCAGGGACACCCTACCCTACATCAGGCTGACCACAGCCTCTACCAGCCTGGCTGTAAACATCTCCAGGGATGTGGCCCCAACCACATCCCTGGGCAACCCATTCCAGGCTCTCACCACTCTCATGCTCAACAACTTCCTCCTGAACCTTCCAATCTGAATCTCCCCACCTCCAGCTTTGCTCCATTCTCCCTAGTCCTCTCACTATCTGACAGCCTAAAAAGTCCCTCCACAGCTTTTCTGTAGGCTCCTTCAGATCCTGGAAGGCCACAAGAAGGTCACCTGGGAACCTCCTCTTCTCCAAACTGAACAGCCTCAACTCTTTCAGTCTGTCCTCATAGCAGAGGTGCTGCAGCCCTCTGAGCATCCTCTTGGCCCTTTTCTGGACACACTCCAGCATGTCCACATCCCTCTTGTAATAAGGGCTCCAGATCTGGATGCACTACTGCAGGTGGGGTCTCAGCAGGGCAGAATAGAGGGGGAGAATCATCCCTTGACCTGCTGGCCACACTTCTGATGCAGCCCAGGCTCTGCTTGGCTTTCTGAGCTGCAAGTGCACACTGCTGCCTCATGTTGAGCTTCTTCTTCACCAGCACCCTCAAGTCCCTCTGCTCAGGGCTGCTCTCCAGCCACTCACTGCCCAACCTGGATTTGTGCTTGGCATTGCCTAGACCCAGCTGCAGGACCTTGCACTTGGCCTTCTTCAGTGAAGTGGATAATCTCAGTCGAGTGTTACTCGTCTCTGTTGCATCTGCTTGTGTATATTTATGATGCCATGATGTCCTAGGTTCCTCCTGCCCCAGGACAAAAATCCAAAACTCTGCAGATCTAGCTGGTACAATAATCTAATGTGCTGAAATGAAAACCTGTCATGAGAGAGTACTCATCAAGAAAAGCCGATCCCACTGAAGTGGGTTAGAGTGTGCCCTGCACTGCGAAAAGGAAATCATAAGGGGCATTTTGGGTTTGCAGCAGGAACATTTTCTGTTGTTTTAAGGTTGGGTTTCCCTTAAGGCAGGGCTATCTGCAGGCAGAGTGTATTTGGTCTGACAAGGCTTTAGCAGACCCATGGCTGAAAAGCCTCCTGTGGTTCTGGTTTTTTTTAATCTTGTGAACTGTCAGACTGCAGTTGTAGTGCACTGTTGCTGTATTTCATGGATGAAAAGAGATCATACAGAAGTAAACCTGGCAGTGTCAGAGGTGGGGTTTCACCTCCTACAGATCAGGCTTTAGTAAAACTACCACACCTCCACCAAATTGCTCTGTGCCCTCAGTTAAAGGTAATTGCAAACTCTTGTCCACGAAAACATATTATTATTTGCAACATAGACAAAGGCATTGAGTGCAGCCTCAGCAAGTTTGCTGATGACCCCAAGCTGTGTGGTGCAGCAGCCAGGCTGGAGGGCAGGGATGGCATCCAGAGGGACCTGGACAGGCTGCAGAGGTGGGCACAAGCAGACCTCAGGAGGTTCAAGAAGGCTAAGTGCAAGGTCCTGCAGCTGCATCAGGGCAATGCCAAGCACAAATGCAGGCTGGGCAGTGGCCAGATCCTGGGCTGAATCAGGAGAAGTGTGGCCAGCAGGTCACGGGATGATTCTCCCCCTCTATTCTGCCCTGCTGAGACCCCACCTGGAGTACTGCATCCAGATCTGGAGCCCTTATTACAAGAGGGATGTGGACATGCTGGAGTGTGTCCAGAGAAGGGCCACGAGGATGCTCAGAGGGCTGCAGCACCTCTGCTATGAGCACAGACTGAAAGAGTTGGAGCTGTGTGGTCTGGAGAAGAGAAGGCTCCCAGGTGACTTTCTTCTGGCCTTCCAGGATCTGAAGGGGGCCTACAGAAAAGCTGGGGAGGGACTTTTTAGGCTGTCAGGTAGTGCCAGGACTATGGGGAATGGAGCAAAGCTGGAGGTGGGGAGACTCAGATTGGAAGGTTCAGGAGGAAGTTGTTGAGCATGAGAGTGGTGAGAGCCTGGAATGGGTTGCCCAGGGAGGTGTTTGGGGCCACATCCCTGGAGGTGTTTGCAGCCAGGCTGGATGAGGCTGTGGGCAGCCTGCTGTAGGGTAGGGTGTCCCTNGCCTGATGTAGGGTAGGGTGTCCCTGGGCATGGCAGGGGGATTGGAGCTAGCTGATCCTTGTGGTCCCTTCCAACTCTGACTGATTCTTTGATTCTATACCCCAATCCTATCAGAGTGGACTTGTACCAGCATCTAAAATTAATGATATTATATCATGTAGAGTGACAGAAAAACTTAACATTACCATAGTAAATGTTAGATGCCTTCTCCAAACCACTAATTGCTATATCTGCTTGGCTTATCCATTTGTTTTTAATTTGGGGTTATTTTTGCTTTTTTTTAGCACATAGTTTCTGAGATCTGATCAACATGCAGAATATTCATTTCTGTGTGTGCAGTCATTAAGGAGTCCCTCCTCTATTCCAGATGAAATCTTATCTCCATGTGAGTCAGTGCCAAAATTAAAGGAAAGTTCATTGTGACTTTGAATTTCAATGCTGGTCTAATCCTGTACAGAATGCATGGTGTAAACTACATAGCCAGAAATCACCACTGACAAGATTTTGAACAGGGAAAAACCCAAACCATACAATATCAGAAAGCAACCACAGTGCTTTGGAAGATTTTTTGGTTTTTTGGTCACTGTAGACTTGAATTTGTTTATTTTTCACTTGTACCCTAATATTGATTGGCTGCACCTCCCCCCCCCAGAAAAAAAAAATCAACTCAAAACAACTTTTGGCTGCTTCTCAAATGAAGGTAAAATGCTCCAACATTAATTTGCAGCAAGTTTGGTCTGGGGCTCTTGGTGGCTCAGAGATTATCCAGGATGTGCAAGTGCCACCATAGATATGATTTCATTGGCACCACTAGGACATGGTAGGATGGGTCCCACAACTGCAGTGTTGAAAAACATGGCTACAGGCTCTTCAGGAAAAGAAATAGGAGAGAAGGGGTTCTGGTGTTCCCCTCTACATCAATGACCAACTGGAGTCCATGGAGCTTCACCTGGGGATAGGCTGACAGCTCTGTAATTTCCTGGCTCACCCTTCTTGTGGATGGGCACCACATTGGCCAGCTTCCAGTCTTCAGGCACCTCTCCAGTGAACCAGGACTGTTGATAAATGATAGAGAGTGGCTTAGTGAGATCATCTGCAGCTCTCTCATCACCCTAGGATGCACCTCTGCTATGAGGACAAGCTGAAGGAGTTGGGACTTTTCAGCCTGGAGAAGAGAAGGCTTCAAGAAGACCTTATAGTAGCCTTCCAGTATCTTGAGGGGTCCTACAGGAAGGCTGGGGAGGGACTATTCACAAGGTCTTGTAATGACAGGATGAGGGGAAATGTGTTCAAATTGATGGAGGGGAGATTTGAATGGGATGTTAGGAGGAAGCTCTTCACAGTGAGAGTGGTGAGGCACTGGAACAGGTTGCCCAGGGAGGTTGTGGCTGCTCCCTCAAGGCCAGGCTGGATGAGATCTTGAGCAACCTGATCTAGTGGGAGGTGTCCCTGCCTATGGCACAGGGGGGTTGGAACTGGATGAGCTTTGAGGTCTCTTCCAACCTAAACCATCCTATGATTCTATGATGGATCCCATCTGGTGGCATAGACTTGTGAGGATCCAAGAGGCTCACTCCTTCCTCCCAGAAAGCTCCATAAGCCATAAAACTTAACAGTTTTAGACTCCCTGGGCAAATGTATTTGCTCCATCTTGTGACCATAGCCAGTACAGCTTTGTTATGTACTCCAAATTTTCATGTTTCTGTGTTCCTATTTTCCAAATTCTGACTGCTCAGACTGTTTAATGCTGTGGTTTTAAGTGCCCTTTGTGTACATACTTGCTGTCAACTGAGAATATAAATTAATTACTTGCTGTCAACTGAGAATACAAATGAATTTCAAGTGATCTGGTGAATATTTGAATATTAATGGATAAGAATTAATATCCATGACAAAAATAATATTCGTCGTTCGTATTTTCATGCTAATCGTAACACTTTATAAGCAAACATCAACCTTGAGACCATCTAAAGAATGTGAAGTTGCACAAGCCCATGGGGACCAACAAGATCCACCCACAGCTCCTGAGGGAACAGGCAGATATTGTCAAAACACTGTCCATCATATTTGAAAGGTCATGGCAATCTGGTGGAGTCCCTGCTGACTGGAAAGGGGAAACATGGCCCCATTCCTCAATAAAGGAAAAATGTAGACCCTAGAAACTACAGGGCACTCATTCTCACCTCAGTGGCTGGCAAGATTGTGTAGCAGACCCTCCTGAAGACTTTGCTAAAGCATTTGGAAAATGAAGAAGGCTGTTGGTAACCAACATGGCTTCACCAAGAGCAAATCATGTGAACTTGGTGGCTTTCTGTGATGGGGTTATAGCATCAGTGAATAAGAGAAGAGCAACTAATGTCATCTACATGGACTTATGTAAGTCATTTGACAATGTCCTGCATGACATCCTGTTCATGAAGCTGGAAAAGTGTGGACTTGAGGGGCAGACCACTCACTGGATAAGAAATTGTCCGGATGATTGCTTTCAGAGATTTATGGGTAACAGATCAACGTCCAAATGGAGATCCATGATGAGTGGTGTTCTTCAGGGGTCAGTACTGGCATCAGTGCTGTTTAACATCTTTGTTGGTGATGTAGACAGTGGAATTGAGTTCATCCTCCACATGGTTGCAGATGATACCAAGCTGTGTGGTCCAGCTGATGCATTGGAGGGAAGGGAAGCTGTCCAGAGGGACTTGGACAGGCTTGAGATATGGGCCCAAGCTAACCGCATGAAGTTCAACAAGGCCAAGTGCAAGTTCCTACATGTGGGTTAGGGCAATTCCAAGGGAAACATGTAGGCTGGATGAGGAGCAGCTTGAGAGCAGTCTTGAGGAGGAGGACTTGGGGATGTTAGTTATTGAAAAACTCAACATAAGCTGTCAATGTGCACTTGCAGCCCTGAAAACCATCTGATACTGGGCTGCATCAAAAGAGTTGTGATGAACAGGATGAGAGGGGTGATTCTCCCCCTCTACTCCACTCTGGTGAGACACCCCTGGAGTACTGCATCCAGCTCTGGAGCCCCCTACACACAAGCAACCTAGTCTAGCTCAATAGTTTGCATGAAGATTATGAATACATATTTAATTTGATATCTAAAAATCACTACATGTCATGACTAAGCTGGCTTATGTAAACCACGTGTTCAACCAGTAAGTTCCACCTATCTTCTCTCCAGTGGAAAGGTAGGTTCCTTCTGGTTGGCCCATAAATTTACACAGAATTAATTGTAAGGCTTCTATCCCTCAAGTTCGGTAATAAGCAGCAAATACATCCCAAAGTTTTTGGAAAGAGAGGGGAAGTTCATGAAACAGGCGAAGTGAACCAATGAATGGACGTTCTGCCAGCACTACCTACTTAGGTGAAACATGAATCCTTTAGGAAATCAGGTTAAAAATATGAAAGGGCCCACAAATATGTCAGAGAGAAATTTTCTCTGTGTCTAATTGCATCTGATTTGAGGTTTGTAGTGGGTTTAGCGGGTACCTGCCTACCCTACGCACTGTATTNATACAAGCAAATATTTACAAGATATAACAGATATTTACAGATATATACAGTGAAAAGGTAATACAGAAACACCACAGCCCTCCCGGAGACCAAAATCTCCAAGAGAGGGTAACCAACCCCTCCCCCCTACCACCTTTCCCCCCTTCCCCAGCCTTATCTCACCACCACTTGATGCTGCAGATAAGCTGAAGTAGATTGGTCAGGGAGATTAGTGGCAGGAAAGAGTTAGTAATTTTATTCTGAATTAGCTAAAAGACAGAGAGACAAAGAAGGCAAAGGAGAAGCAGCCTCAGTGCAGAACGGACAGAAGCCATCTGCTATCTGGTTGTTTTCAGAACAGTTCTTAAAAACAACTTTTTTTCTTTCTCAGTAAAACTCTGGTGAAGTGCCACACTGTGTTTCCCTCTCTCAGCCAATAGTCTAATTTCTCACTCAAATTCTCCAATTAGCTCACACCAACACAAGGTTGCAATGCTTGGTTTGTTGGATGGATAGGAAGTGCGGAGCCGAAGAGAAGCATTACTCACACATAAAGCCATCAGTCAGGATAACCTCCCTGCTGAGCATGGCATTTTTTTTTCCTTCACAGATACAATTTCTCTTCCTCTCGGGTTAATTTGTTATTTGGAAACGTTTGTTGCATGAACGAGCATTTTGCTAGTAGAGAATGATTGTTCCCTAGAGCTCTGCCTTCCTGGATTTCGTCATGTTATGTAACTACCCCACGTCTGTAAAAGCTGTCTTCTCAGGCAGTGTGTGCATACCTCTCCCCTTGAGGACACAGCTCCCTTCACTGCTAACAGTTTGCACCACGTTTCCTTCTCTCTTTTCCCGTTAGTCTGGGAATAAGACTTACCCTTTCCTTCCTGCCTTGCCAGGCTTTCAGGTGATCAAGCCTACTTGGAAATCTTCTTCAAATTTATTTGGTTTGTTCTGCTGTTTCTGCCACCACTAACCAAAGGCAGATCCTGCCTGACAAACCTGGTGGCCTTCTATGAACAGGTCACAACATTAATAGATAAGGGGCAGCAACTGATGGCACTGACCTGGATCAGAGTAAAGTCTCTGACACTGTCCCACACCACATCCTGGTCTCCAAACTGGTGAAATATGGGTTTGATGGGTGGAACACCAGATGGATAAAGACCTGGCTTGATGGCCACACCTGAAGAGTGGCTGTCAATGGATCCATGTCCAAGTGGAGACCAGTGACAAGCAGAGTCCCTCAGGAATCAGTCCTGGGACCAGTCTTGTTCAACATCTTTGTGGGTGCCATGGACAAAGGCATTGAGTGCAGCCTCAGCAAGTTTGCTGATGACCCCAAGCTGTGTGGTGCAGCAGCCAGGCTGAAGGGCAGGGATGGCATCCAGAGGGATCTGGACAGGCTGCAGAGGTGGCCAGCAGGTCAAGGGAGGTGATTCTCAGCCTCTACTCCACCCTGGAGTACTGCATCCATTTCTGGCACCCCTATTACAAGAGGGATGTGGACATGCTTGACCATGTGCAGAGAAGGGCCATGAGGATGCTCAGAGGGTTGCAGCACCTCTGCTATAAGGACAGACTGAAAAAGTTGGGGCTGTGCAGTCTGGAGAAGAGGAGGCTCCCAGGTGACCTTCTTGTGGCCTTCCAGGATCTGAAGGAGCCCACAGAAAAGCTGGGGAGGGACTTTTTAGGCTCTCAGGTAGTGACAGGACTAGGGGGAATGGAGCAAATCTGGAGGTGGGGAGATTCAGATTGGATGTGAGGAGGAATTTTTTCAGCATGAGAGTGGTGAGAGCCTGGAATGGGTTGCCCAGGGAGGTGTCTGGGGCCACATCCCTGGAGGTGTTTGCAGCCAGGCTGGCAGAGGCTGTGTGCAGCCTGATGTAGGGTAGGGTGTCCCTGGGCATGGCAGGGGGGATTGGAACTGGATGATTCTTGTGGTTCCTTCCAACCCTGACTGATTCTATGATTCTAACTATTTGCTAAAAACTCACTGCTGGAAGAGATCCCATTGCCAGTGGCATTAATCAGAGTCTCATTATGAAGAATGTTTCCAATATGTCAACCTTTATGTGAAATCAAAATTATTTTACTGCTTTCATTAGACTAAACCTTCACTATTCAGCCACAAAATAGATATGAAACTGTGATATTCAAATCTAATATGCTGAAATTGGAACAAGATCCAACTTTGCTAACATAAACTTCCACCCAAAACAAACAAATAAATTTAAAAACTTCAGAAAAATATTTAAATAGGATGTTAAGAGGAAATTCTTCACAGTGAGGGTGGTGAGACACTGGCACAGGTTGCCCAGGGAGGTTGTGGTTGCTCCCTCCCTGGAGGTGTTCAAGGCCAGGTTGGATGAGGCCTTGAGTGTCCTGATCTAGTGGGAGGTGTCCCTGAACTATGGCACAGGGGGGTTGGAGCTGGATGATCTTTGAGGTCCCTTCCAATCTAAACCATTCTATGATTCTATGATTTAGAACTTGCTAAAAGTTGATATAACTAGTTGGGAATTAACTACACAAAATGTGTAACAAGGATCTTTTGAAAGCAGTTCAGAGAAGGGAAAAGAAATATCTATATCTATATCTATATCCATATCTATATCTATATATCTATATATATATCTATATCTATCTATATCTATATCTATATCTATATATCTATATCTCCTATGTATGACTTAGATTGGAGGGTGAGAAGCAGCAATTGTCACTGCAAGTCACAAGATGGATTCCCTTTGTCCTCTAACAGGGCTTTTCATGGGAAAACCCCAAGACTCCAGTCAACTAATAGCCAAATTTACTCACAGAGTAATATCTGATCAGCTGTGTTGCATTACAGAATCAGAACCACAGAATTAACCAGGTCGAAAGATCATTGAGTCCAACCTATCACCTAACCCTTGAAATTAACTAATCCATGGCACTAAGTGCCTCATCCAATCCCCTTTTAAACACCTCCAGGGATGGGGACTCCACCACCTCCCCAACCAGCCCAATAAGCAATCACTCTTTCTGTGAAGAATTTCTTCCTAATGTCCAGCCTAAACCTGCCCTGGCACAGTTTGAGATTGTGTCCTCCTGTTGCTCGGTGCCTGGGAGAAGAGACCAACCCCTGCCTGGCTACAACCTCCTTTCAAGTAGTTGTAGTGAGCAATAAGGTCTATCCTGAGCCTCCTCTTTTCCAGGCTGAAAAACCCCAGCTCCATCAGCCACTCCTGGTAGGGCTTGTTCTCTTGCCCCCTCACCAGCCTTGTTGCCCTTCTCTGGACACGTTCGAGTCCCTCAACTGGGAATCTGTACAGGGCTAAAAAAATCAGACACTTTATTGATAACGTTTGTGAGAAACTCCAAAATTTGCTGGATGAACTGCGAGTCTTGTAACACTTAAGTCTGCAGAAAAGCTTTGTCAGGAGAATAATGGAAGCAGAGTCTATATGAAAACACAGTTGATGGAAATGGGAAGAGGCATAGCACAGCTGTCAAAGTAGATCAGCGCTGCAGCCAGTCTGGTAACATGTCTGCAGGAATAGTGAGTGTTGTTGGCCTTCATAACTGCCCCTGCAACCATCCACAGAGGATATACATAGAGGATGAGAGAGTTGGGGCTTTTCAGTCTGGAGAAGAGAAGGTTTCGAGGAGACCTTATAGTAGCCTTCCAATATCTGAAGGGGGCCTACAGGAAGGCTGGGGAGGGACTATTGACAAGGTCTTGTAATGACAGGATGAGGGATAATGCATTTAAGCTGATGGAGGGGAGGTGGAAACTTGGTGATAGGAGGAAGTTGTTTGCAGTGAGGCTGGTGAGACACTGCCACAGGTTGCCCAGGGAGGTTGTGGGGCAAAAAAGCACTGAATGTGATCTTTGATCAGCTGGTTCCCAACTCACTGAGCTTTGAGGTTCTCAGATTCCAAGGCTGCTTGGTAGCCAGAAGTTCCAGAGCACCAATGTGATTGGTTGCCTACTTTTTATGGGAGAGCAGAGACAGGGCTGCAGGAACTAAAGTCTTTGATCACATTGGGTGCTTCTGTAAACTGGCAAAGGGGAGATTTAAAAGGGATGTTAGGAGGAAGTTGTTTGCAAGTGAGGGTGGTGAGACACTGGCACAGGTTGCCCAGGGAGGTTGTGGCTGCTCCCTCCCTGGAGGTGTTCAAGGCCAGGTTGGATGAGGCCCTGAGTGACCTGTTCTAGTGGGAGGTGTCTCTGCCTATGGCAGAAGGTTGGAACTGGATGAGCTTTGCGGTCCCTTCCAACCCAAACCATTCTGTGATTCTATGAGTCTATGATACGACTTGGGAACACACAACAGTTCAAGGTTTGTCCTTAAAAAAAATAACTGCTGTTATTTTTTAGTATATCTACTTGGAAAAAATCTCTCCAACGGTAGGACAACTTCTCCTTCTGCAACAGTAGGGCATCTTTCAGGCCACAGAACCTACATCTCTCAGAACAGCCATATTTGATTACATGTGTTGCCATCACAATGAACTCCTAATGGCAGGAGCTACTTCACTGCTTTGTGTTCTGGGTCCTACAAATGCAGGATCCTATCACCTGGTCCCCAGATCGCTGAGCTTTGAGGTTCTCAGCTTCCAAGGGTGCTTGGTAGCAAGAAGTCCCAGAGCACCAATGTGACTGGCTGCCTACTGGCTGCTCTACTGTGACTGGAGAGCAGAGACAGGGCTGCAGGAACTAAAGTGGTGTAGGAGGTGGTGTCAAAGGTGGAGCTCCATTAGCTGCATGGGAGCAGTGGCCATTGACAATGTGGATGATGGTGTGGAACCTATGGAGTTGGATCCACACTAACGAGTTATGGAAGTGGATCTACCTCCACCATGGCTGATCTGGCACCATTAAACCATGCCAACAGTGTCACGGAAGTGACACATTCAGACTGGATGTGAGGAGGAAGTTGTTCAACATGAGAGTGGTGAGGCCCTGGAATGGATTGCCCAGGAGGGTGGTGGGGCCACTTCCCTGGAGGTGTTTAAGGCCAGAGAGCCTTTCTTTAGAAAGCTCTGAGATTGTACTGCTATTTCTCTTTTTACTTTATTAAACTCTATCAGCAGAAATGTCTCTTTGTGAACTCAAATTATCCAAATGATATTTTTACTTACCTGTCATGGGTTGAGTTGAATCTGCTGCTATCATTCATACCATGTGTGCTGGTTTGAGCTAATTGGAGAATTTGAGTGAGAAATTAGACTATTGGCTGAGAGAAGTAAACACAGTATGGCACTTCACCCAGAGTTTTACTGAGAAAGAAAAAAAGTTGTTTTTAAGAACTGTACCTAAAACATTAGATATCAGATGGTTTCTGACCACTCTGGGTGCGTCTGCCTCTCTTTGCATGGTCTCCTTTCCCTTTGCCTTGGTAGCTTATTCTCAGTAATACTACTAACTTCTTCCTACTACTAACCCCCCTGGCTGATCTACTTCCACTTATCTTCAGCATCAACAGGTGGTGAGATAAGACTGGGGAAGGGGGGAAAGGTGGTAGGGGGTGGTTGGTTACCCCTCTTGGGGATTTGGGTCTCTGGGAGGGCTGTGGTGTTTCTGTATTACCTTTTCATTCTATATATATCTGTAAATATCTGATATACCTTGTAAATATTTGCTTGTATATTGTGCATTGCTGTAAATATAAAGCTTCATTTATCAAGTTCCAGTGTTCTGAGTCCTAGCCGGGGTTTATAAAAAGGTGGGGGGACAGGTAACTGCTAAACCACTACACCATGATATAGCCATGTCAGCTTCAAAAACCAAAGTACTAGCTGGAGTAAAGTATGATGTGTCTTGAAGCTCAGATTGTAAGATGGGAGGCTTCCTGTTCTGGTGGTTGCTTCTGAATTCCAGGGTTTTCTGGAGTCTTGTCTTTCCCATTGACATGGCTGCAAGACAAGGAGAGTTGGAGGAGTAGTTTTCTAGCTTGGGCTTTTGGCTTGTTTGCTTCTGCTTGCTGCTGCTTTGTGCAGGCCTCTTTCTGCAAATAGCCTAAGGTAATTACACCTTGTGTGCTATGTTTACCTGATTTTGCTGAGCAAACTCTACCCTTACGTCAGGTTTTTGGTTTTGCTTCTTGTTTACTCCATTCTGAGTGTTATTTTCCCCTTACTTCTGTTTTGGGAAAACAGACAGGTTAACCTGCTGCTTTAGTTCAACATTTTCTGTTCTGATTTAAACCATTACTTTACCTTGCAATAAATAAATAATATTCCAACACCAATTCTTAACTCTCGCCATCGGATAAGCAATGTTCGGAGCATCTGACCATTGTATTCCTATCAGCATGATTCAGAAGCACCTCACTGAAAGATTTCTGCTTTAGAAACTCCAGGCTGTCGGTGTAAATATGGATCTCTTGTAAAATAAGCTTTTAAGCTTTGGCACTGAAGATAAATTTGAGTTCTGCAAAGCTGATATCAAAGTCTGACGGTAAATGCTATGGTGAAACTAGGAGTTTGATGTTAGGGTTGAGAATTATATAGCCTTCATTTTAGCTGTCACTTTGCAAGTGGAATTCGAGGGATGGTTTGGCTATTTTGGGGTTTTGTAAAACAGTGATAAAAGAAAATAAACAAAGGAAAAAAAAAAAAAAACCCAGATTCTCCTCCAGCAAAAGGAAAGAGAATCTCCAACTTGAGTGTCCTTGCAAATCCCAGCCCTTCATTGTGTGTGCTCACGTACAAAGTCTAATTTACACTTTACAAAATGCTCCTCTAACAAAAAATTACATAGTGTTGTGTAGACAATTGTAGCGTCTACAATGTAGACATTGTAGTATCTACAATGTAGACACAGACAATTTTATTTCCCTGTTGCTTTTATTTCTGAAGGTCACTTGCCAACGATTTGGTTCATAAAATATTTCTGATATCAAGGCATCCCAAGAACCATAATGTGCATCAGCACGGTTTTAGATATATTCTTTTAAATGCCCTATAGGCAGCCTTCAGACATCCTTTTCCATATTAACATTCCTTGATGTGCCTTTGCATTCTGACCTTGCAATGTTTTGTCTCATAATTTTCGACTTTTCTCTTTCTCAATCTTAATCACCTCTGCTCTGTGAGCAGGGGCAGCCACTTCTTGCATACCACTTCCTACAGCACTCAAGACATAACTGGTAGGAGATGGCACTGTTACACAATAAGGGTTTCAGCTGCTTCTAATTTGCTCCCTCATACACTGAAGTGTTTTCCAGAGGTTCTGTTTCTTGTGATTATGTAAAAAATATGACTTAGAATCATAGAATGGTTTAGGCTGGAAGGGACCTCCAAATCATGAAAATGATCAGAGGGCTGGAGCACCTCTGCTATGAGGACAGGCTGAGGGATTTGGGACTTTTCAGCCTGGAGAAGAGAAGTCTTAGAGAAGACCTTATAGTAACCTTCCAGTATCTGAAGGGGGCCTACAGGAAGGCTGGGGAGGGACTGTTCACAAGGTCTTGTAATGACAGGACGAGGGGGAATGGGTTCACACTGGCAGAGGGGAGATTTAAATGGGATGTTAGGAGAAAGTTCTTCATAGTGAGGGTGGCAAGACACTGGAAGAGGTTGCCTGGGGAGGTTGTGGCTGCTCTCTCCCTAGAGGTGTTCAAGGCCAGGCTGGATGAGGTCTTGAGTGTCCTGATCCAGTGGGAGATGTCCCTGCCTATGGCGAGGGGTTGGAACTGGATGAGCTTCCAACCTAAACCATTCTATGATTCTATGATCATCTAGTTCCAACCCCTCACCATAGACAGGGACACCTCCCCCTTACCTAATGGAAAGAAGGAAATGACATAACCACATTCTAACACTAGAACAGATTAATTTAAAAAAGGAAATCATAGAATCATAGAATGGTAGGGGTTTGAAGGGACCTCCAGAGACCAGAGTCTCACTCCACAGCAAGTCAGGGCCACTTAGGAAAGGGGGGTTGGGTAACTGCCCAACCACCACACCTTTATTTCACCACCAATTTTCAGTGACTTTTAAGGAATCCAATGTCTTTGATCCTGTTTGAACTCGGCCAGCAGGCATAAATGGCACCGCGGGAGAAGTGGAAGACTGAAAAGCTGGCAGATGGGCTGTGAAATTCCATATGGCATATTTCCTTAGGAAAGCAGGCCAAAAAAAAAGTATTCCAAACCCACCTCTCTTATGTCTGTCTTGGAAACCAAATCAGTTCCTGAGGATTGAATCTAACACTTGCTGCTAACTAAACAGATTAAAATTTAAGATGCATAGGAGGAATGTTTATTGACATGAGAAAGTGAAATACAGAAGCAACAGATTGGAAGGTCCAGAGGGAAAACTGTCTTCCTTTTATTTATTAAAAAAAAAAAACAAAAAAACCTTTCACTGCTTTTTGTGGAGAAAATAGAGCAACTAGATGGGTGCTAACAGAGAGCAAATTGTACAGATCAGTTGAAAAAAAATGTGTAGAAACACAACTCTAACAAACAGACAGAAGCATACAAAGCTTCCAACCTGGCTGAAGGCCATGCTTGCTATTTCTCCTCTGACTCGTTGTGCTGGGTTGGCCCCAACTGGAGGCTAGATGCCTGTATTGGTTCTGGTTATCTTCCCAGAGCCCAAAGAGTTGCCCTGATTCAATTTGGAAGTTAAAAGAAAACTTTAACAATAAATAAAGGGTATTTTAGCCAAGGGGAGTTACAAAAATATAGGGAAGGGAAAACAAAATGCAAGATATATGTGTACAACCAGTGCATAAAAGTGGATGCAAATAGATGCAAGTGGATGGAGAAGGATGCTGGTGGATGCTGGTGGATGCTGCATGGTCCCACCATATGTTTTGCTGGAGGCACGTGGCAAAATAGGACAAGCAGGAAAGCAGGATGCTGCTGGCAGGTGAGGTAGAGAGGAAGTGAAGAGCAGGAAGAGGAAGAAACAGAAAATTCTTCTGTCCTTACAGGGGTTCCAGACAAGAAGTGGGAGTGGGCTAACCACTGCACCTGGGGGCAGGTCAGAGCATCCCCAGGATGACTTGGGATCAGGCTCTGTCCACCCCTGCCAGGAGGGGTTAACCCCTTTACAATACCCATCAAAGCTGCTCTACCTCTCCTCTTCTTAGATGGATGAAGAGGAAAATAGAACAAAAGCTCAGGAGTCAAGATAGAAGCAATTTAATAAGATGAAAAGCCAAAGCAAAGGCTGACTGCAGAAGCAAAAACGAGAAGTTATTCCTCTACTTTTCATCAAGCCAGATGATGTTGGGTCACTCCTGGGAAGCAGGGCTTCAATACATGTAGTGGTTACTCCTGAGGACATATGCCATGGACAAATATTCCCACACTGCCTTCTTTCACTTAGTTTATGTATCTGAGCTGACATCATATGGCACAGTACACCTCTTTTGTCAGTTTGGGTCATCTGCTCTGGCTATGTCCTCTCCCAAGCTCTTGCCCACCCCACAGTGTACTCTTGGGGTGGGGGAATGTTGGAAAGCACAGCCTAGGTGCTTGGTTCAAACAGTAGCCAAAAACCTGGTTTGAGGCTGAGTGGAATATTTTAATGAGAAATATTAGATTATAGGCTACGAAAAGAAAAACAACAGTGGTGTCTGCTTCACTCATAGGTTTGCTGAGATGTATAAAAACAAGGACACCAACATAGATCAGAGAGTCTATCTGCAGAGTCTGTTGGTATCTGTCTCTCCCTCCCTGGCTTCTCGCTGGATTTGTGCAACCCAACTAATCAATTCTGCTTCTAACACCCATGGCTGATCCTTCCAACTCACCTTGCACATAAGGCAGATTCTGGGATAAGGAAGGGGTGTAGAAAGAAGGTGGAAGGGTGGTTGGCCACTCTGGTACCTCAAATATCATCCTGTTCCAACCCACTACCACAGGCAGGGACACCTTCCACTAGAACAGGTCACTCAAGGACTCATCCAGCCTGACCTTCAACACCTCCAGGGAGGGAGCAGCCACAACCTCCCTGGGCAACCTGTTCCAGTATCTCACTACCCTCACTGCAAACAACTTCCTCCTAGCATCCAGTTTCAATCTTCCCTCTGCCACTTTAAACCCATTCCTCCTCATCCTGTCATAACAAGACTTTTTGAATAGTTCCACGGTCTTGCTTTGCCACCCTCACTGTGAAAAACTTCCTCCTAACATCCTGTTTAAATCTCCCCCCCACCTCCACTTTAAACCCATTACCCTTAATCCTGTCATTACAAGACCTTGTCAATAGTCCCTCCCCAGCCCTCTTGTAGGTCCCCTTCAGGTATTGAAGGCTCCTATAAGGTCTCCTGGAAGCCTTCTCTTCTCCAGACAGAAGAGCCCCAACTCTCTCAGCCTGTCCTCATAGCAGAGCTGCTGCAGCCCTCTGACCATCTTCGTGGCCCTCGTCTGGACTCTCTCCAACAGTTCCATGTCCTTCTTGTCATCCCGGGGAGTCTTTTCCAACCAGAATGTTTCTGTGACTCCATGATTCAGGAAATGAAAACACTCACTGGAAAGCAAAGCACTCACCCTGAACTTCAGTAGGAATTTGCTTTGCAGAAAAGAAATAACTGAGTTAGTCCTACAGTATATCAGAACTCCTTATATGCCTGAATAAGCTTTTACAAGTCACTTTGTTAAATTTTCAGGATTACAACTCTCCTGTTCAGGATGATTAGATGGCAATGATGTAGAGACAGAAGGCTATAAGGGTGTAAAGTGAAGAGGCTCCAATAGGGCAGGGACTGTGGCTGCTACACAAAACCAGTTGTTGGGTTGAAATAGTTTTCTATCTAGCAATTGTCTCTGTAATTGTCTTGAAGTAGAAGAGATGACTTCTGTCAATTTGGATAGGACTCATAGGACTGAGGAGATTCTTGTTTGTCTCTTTATCTGCTCACTTTCTAATACCATCCAGACTCCAGATAATACCTTCCACCTTGAAACCAAACTGTCCCCTCATTGTGCAGTGTTTCCATGTTTGAACTTTTCAGCTTCTTTCCTCACTCTGTTGTCGAGCTGTTCAGTCTGGAGGAGGCTCCCAGGTGACCTCCATGTGGCCTTCCAGTATCTGAAGAGGACCTACAGAAAAGCTGTGGAGGGACTTTTTAGGCTCTCAGGTAGTGACAGGACTAGGGGGAATGGAGCAAAGCTGGAGGTGGGGAGATTCAGATTGGATGTGAGGAGGAAGTTGTTGAGCATGAGAGTGGTGAGAGCCTGGAATGGGTTGCCCAGGGAGGTGTTTGGGGCCACATCCCTGGAGGTGTTTTTGGCCAGGCTGGTAGAGGCTGTGGGCAGGCTGCTCTAGGGTAGGGTGTCCCTGGGCATGGTAGGGGTATTGGGACTAGATGATCCTTGTGGTCCTTTCCAACCCTGACTGATTCTATGATTCTCTATACCTCTGGAGAAAGTCAAGTACCTGAGAAAGAGGTAGAGAGACTGATGTTATGAAATACATTCAGATGCATTTGGGTATAGATGACCTCCAACCCTGACTGATTCTCTGATTCTATGGTCTGCCTACTCTTCTCCTTGCAGCTCCTTGCTGACCTAGCTGCCAGATGCTTCATTGCATTCCCAGAAGGGAGGCAGGCCAGACAGGAAGCATTTATAAAGACATGTTGTTTTAAATGTGTGTGTGTGTATATATATATAAATCCAACACCACACAGAAAGTAAAGCCATCATATGGAAAACAAAACTGTTAATGACTAATCTAGGCTAGGGTGTCCCTGCCTATGGCAGCGGGGTTGGAACTAGATGATCCTTGTGGTCCCTTCCAACCCTGACTGATTCTATGATCCTTCTGTCCTGCAATATTTGCATTGCTTATAAGTATCTGGGTGGATTATTGATCTACACTGACATTAAACTGTGCAGATTGTCTGGCCAGTCTAACCTAGGGTAAGGTCTGTCTGCCTATGGCAGGGGGGTTGGAACGAGATGATCCTTGTGGTCCCTTCCAACCCTGACTGATTCTATGATTCTATATATGCCATATCTTAGATTCCTCTGTTAAAAATCCACCAGTCACCACAGCAGTGTTAGGAAATGATGGTTCATAAGTGTTAGGAGATGTTCAAGTGTAAATCATCATGCTTCCAGCAAATACCATCTTACACACAGTTGGAGAGATTTTTTGACAATCTCTTCTTCTCTTGGCAGTCATTAATGAAGTTCCACAACAAGCCCTCAAAGTGATCAGAATTATTTGCCCACAGGGGGGGGGGGAAAAAAAA
>VWZI01018614.1:0-29737 GCA_013396835.1 Psilopogon haemacephalus
CTCTTCCAACCTAGACCATTCTATGATTCTATTCTATGATTCTAACATGAGGAAGAACTTCCTTACTGTAAGGGCCACTGAACCCTGAGGCAGGCTCCCCAGAGAGGTTGTGGAGTCTCCTTCTCTGGAGACTTTCAAGACCTGTCTGGATGCATTCCTGTGAGACTTGTGCTAGATTTTATGGTCCTGCTCTGGCAGGGGGGTTGGACTCGAAGGTCTCCAGAGGTCCCTTCCAATGCCTAACATCCTGCGATCTTGCACACACTCCACTGCAATAGAAGGAAGTCACCAGAAAGTAGAAAGCTAGATATTTTGGGGTTTAATTTCCATTAGGTACTGTGTTCATACAAGAGAGGCAGAATTTCAGCCTCCTTTCCCTTGCTTATCTGTATGACCAGAATGGCTGCTGCTTTCTCTCTACTTTGAGTGCCTCTGTACTTTAGATCTCTATCTGCAGCCAAACTGGAGAGTGTTCACTTTCACTTCCTTGCAGAAGAGCAGCCACGTGCATTTTATATTTCATGTTGTACAAGCATGACAAGAAAGATGTTAATTTTCTGTTTAGTAATCTGCTGTCCTTCATCCTACTTGACCAATTAATTCAGTTTTGATTATTAGTCCTAAAGAAAAGTCAACCCACTTCATTGTGCTCAACACCCTGAAAACTGAGACATGGAGTAAGATGCATAAAAGACTTCCAGTTTAAACGTTTAAGCTTGCTCTATTTCTAGACCTACTGCTCAGCAACACCATCAGCACTCTAAGATAACTGAGCTAAGCACCATGAATGGACATTCTCTGTAGATAGCAGTAAGCTACTGCTTGTCATACAAGTAGTGATATTGGAAATACTCTCTTGTGTTCTGCTGGCAAAACAAGACTAAAATCCACGCTACCAAAACACCACATTTTGGTGACTTACTCAACACAGCCCTCAAATACACGCAATGTTCTTGCAAATATCATCCATGCCCCACTGCCAGCAACTAGCAATAAACCAGATAATCATCACTGCCATTTACCAAGCAGCCAACCTTTGACATTTACTGTGGAACAACAAACATTTATAAAGCATTACAGCAGGAAAGCCTGACTGATAGAAGGTGAGTTCGTGGGCAGTGGCAGAGCCTGCTCTTGAGATGTTACATCACTCTGTTCAACAGCTTGGAGACTTTAGCTGGGAATGGGATGAGCTTCAACAAGGCCAAATACTAGGTCCTACAGCTGGGCCACAACAACCCCAGGCAATGCTACAGGCTTAGGGCAGCGTGGCTTAAAAGTTGTCGAGCAGAAAGAGACCTGGGGGTTCTAATGGACAAGAGGCTGAACATGAGCCAGCACTGTGCCCAAGTGACACATATAGCCAATGGCATCCTGGCTTGGATCAGCAATGGTGTGACCAGCAGGAGCAGGGAAGGGATTGACGCCCTGTACTTTGCACTGGTGAGGCCACCCCTGAGTGCTGGGCTCAGTTTTGGGCACTTCAACACAAGAAAGATATCGAGGGGCTGGAGTGGGTACAGAGGAGGGCAATGAAGCTGATGAGGAGCAATAGAGGGAGCTGGGGCTGTTTAGCTTGAAACAGAGGAGGTCAGGAGAACTCATTGCTCTCTGCAACTACCTGAAAAGATGTGGCAGAGAGGTTGGTGCTGGTCTCTTCTTGCAGGTAATCAGTGATAGAAAAAAGGGAACAGCCTTGAGCTGCACCAGGGGAGGTTTTGGCTGGACGTTAAGATAATTTTTTTCACTGCAAGAGTGGTCAGACATTGGAAGAAGATGCCCAGGAAAGTGGTAGAGTCACCAACCCTAGATGTGTTTAAAGGTTGTTTGGATGTGATACTTGGGGATGTGGTTTAATGGTGAACTTTGTAGAGCGGGGTTAATGGTTGAACTTGATGATCCCAAGGGTCTTTTCCAACCTGAATGATTCTGTGACTCCCTTCTCAATCCAGACAAGCAAGAAGGTCTTTCAATTTCAAAACACTTTTTCATTGCAGGCTCACAGCATTACAGTTCTGTGACACCCAGAATGAAAGCTTACCATTCCAGACAAGTACTGGAATGCAGAATACTTTTCATTTCATATTGCCTGGAATACTAAGGCAACCAGGAAAAGTATCAACAGAGTTTTAAAAGCTGATTCTCCCTTTATGACTTCCAAGTCAAAGCAACTGAAACTTCTGGAGGATTTTTATATGAATTCGTTATTGTTTCCTATCAAAGGCAATTACTTACCTACATGCAAGTTAAAATCTGAATAGGCAAAAGAGGAGGGAGGGTGGTCCACATTGAAAGGCCAGCAGAGGGAAATATCTAAACATAAGAGAAAAAAAAAAATTCTTATTACAAGACCAAAAAATCCCAGAAAAGGGATTTTACTCTTTCAGTGCAACTGTTTGCTGTAAAACTCTCCCGAGCACATGAAAACCTAGGTAAAACAAGATTTGTAATTCCTAGCATTCATTTAAGCTCTTGAAATACAAAGTGATACTATCCTGATTATCTCAAATCAAACCCAACAAACACCACCACAGCACAGCAAATCTCTCAACTATCTTTAAAATGAAAGAAATGAAAAGGCTGGATGGTTAAAATAAACAACAAGCAAACAACAACCCCCCAAACAACTAACAGCAGCCTTCCAAGCAATTTGACATATCACCCTACTAGAAAACGAACCTGTAGGAAGCATTTGCATCAACTCAAGCAAATTCACAGAGTCTGGTTCAGTGCCTGTTAATGGGGGAGGCTGCCATAATTAAGCCCAATTACAGCTGTATTCTGCATGGACAAAGACTAATGAAACAGAACACAGAATGGGCTGGGTTGGAAGGGACCTCCTAAGGTCATCGAATCATATCCCCATGCAGCTCATCAGGGACATCTTCCACTAGGCTAGGTTGCTTAGAGCCTTGTCCAGACTCACCTTGGATATCTCCAGGGATGGGGCCTCAGCTACCTGCCTCAGCAACCTGTTGCAATATTCCAGCACCCTCATGCTAAAGACCTTGTTACTCATATCCAGTCTAAATCTGCTCTTCTCTCATTTCAAACCATTGCCCTTGTCCTATCACTGAAGGCCTTTGCAAACAGTCCCTCTGCAGCCTGCTTGAAGCCCCCTTCAGGTACTGGGAGGCTGCTCTTAGGTGTCCCTGGAGCCTTCTTTCTTTCCAAGCTGAACAATCACAGCTACCTCAGCCTGTCCCAGCCTTTTGATCACTTTTGTGGCCCTCCTCTGGATTTGCTCCATCAGGTCCATCTTAGGTAACTAAATCCATTTTCCCTTATGCTAAAAATAGCTAACACTGGAGACTGGCAGCCGTGGTGTACTCCATCCTGATTATTTCTGTGATTCTGTGAATACTGGTGGATATCCAAGATCATTACATAGTCATACTCAGACAGCTTTCATACCAAACACCTGCTGTTCATACATGGGCAAATTAAATTATAACCTTCACATGAAGAAGGAAAAATAAGCAGTATTGATTCCAAGCTGTTTCCTAGGCAGCTAAAAACATGATTCATACCACCACTATCAAGAGATGACAGCTTCACTGAATCACTGTAATATAAACCATGATGATAACTTCTTGCCAAGCCCTGCCTCATTATAAAACCCAGGAGTGGCTCTGCACCACGTAGTAAACAGTACAACAACCACAAAGAGTCACTGCAGCAGAGGGCTGGCTGAGCACATTACAACACTCAAGGAAGAGATTCCAAACCCAAGGCATCTCACAAGGAAAGAGCTACAAGAATTGCTTCCCTCTCTGAGCAACTGTTCTACAAACCTTGCAAATGTTAACAGCAGAGTATGGGTCTAGAGTCCTTCAGAGAAGTGAAGAGATTGCCACATATAGCACTCCCTGCTCACTGGGATGGTCACCTTCTCTGAGATCTGCTTCTTTATCCCTAGACAGTCCTACCCTGGAGGTCTTCTCACTAGTCCACCATTAGCACATGGCTGTACGTATGGGAGAGCAGCAGGGCAAAGAGGATCTGTTGAAATTTGTGCCAGGTCTGTTTCTCCCCATACCTGCTCCAGCTGGCATACACCCTTTTAAATCCCAGAAAGAGGCTCACCAGATCTCCCTTGCTCCTTCCTGTCCAGCAGCAGAAGCTTGGCAGAAGGCAATGCAGGATCCTAGAATGGTTTAGGTTGGAAAGGACATCAGAGCTCATCTACTCCAACATCCCCACCATGGGCAGGGACACCTCTCAACTACACTCAACTGCTCAAGGCCTCATCCAGCCTGGCCTTCAACACTCCCAGGCAGGAGTCATCCACAACCTCCCTGGGCAGCCTATTGCAGAGTCTCATTGCCCTCGCATTGAAGAACTTCTTCCTAAGCTCCAGTGTGACCCTGTTCTTCCTCAGCCTCAAACCATTCCCCCTTGTCCTATTGCTAGGCACCCTGATGAGAAGTCCCTCTGCAGCCTTTCTATACAACCTCTTCAGTGATTGGAAGGCAGCTATAAGATCTCTCCAGAGTCTTCTGTTCTGCAAGCTGAACAGCCCCAGCTCCCTCAGCGTGTCCTCATAACAGATGTGCTCCAGCCCTTGGATCATCTTAGAATCACAGAATCAGCCAGGTTGGAAGAGACCTCCAAGATACCCAGTCCAATCTATCACCCAGCCCTATCCAATGGCACTAAGTGCTGCATCCAGGCTTTTCTTGAACACCTCCAGGGGCAGTGACTACACCACCTCCCTGGGCAGCCCATTCCAACAGAAAATCACTCTCTCTGTGAAGAACTTCCTCCTAATATCCAGCCTATACCTCCCCTGGCACAACTTGACACTGTGTCCCCTCATTCTGTTGCTGATTGCCTGGGAGAAGAGACCAACCCCCACCCAGCTACAGCCTCCCTTCAGGTAGCTGTAGACAGCAATGAGGTCAACCCTGAGCCTCCTCTTCTCCAGGCTAAACAACCCTAACTCCCTCAGTTTCTCCTCACAGGGCTGTGCTCCAGGCCCCTCACCAGCTTCATCGCCTTTCTGTGGACACATTCCAGTACCTCAACATATCTCTTGAATTGAGGGGCCCAGAACTGGACACAGTACTCAAGGTGTGGCCTGACCACTGCTGAGTACAGGGGAAGGATAACCTCCTTTGTCCTGCTGGCCACACTGCTCCTGATCCAGGCCAGGATGCCATTGGCTCTCCTGGCCACCTGGGCACACTGCTGNCTGCAGGGCCCTCCTACCCTCCAACAGTGACACCTGCTCCTAACTTGGTGTCATCTGCAAACTTACTGGCGATGGACTCAACCTCCTCATCCAGATCATCAATAAAGATATTGACCAGGATTGGGCCCAGCACTGATCTTTGTAGCCCTCCTCAGCAAACTTGCTGAGGATGAAGAAAGAGCTCCTTCTGCTCACAGCAGCTGCTGTTGTCCTCTTATCTCACCTGTCCAAATCAGAGCTAAACTAGTGCTTAATGCAGGTTAGGCTCTGCCTAGAAACTAGACCCAAAGATCGGAGATTACCTTGTGACAGTCCAAGGAAAAGAAAATAATGGGATGAAAGCAATCTTGATGCTATTGTTTCTGAAACATCTCTGAAAACTGCCAGGTACTCTCCACACTCACTAGTGCCTCTCTAAAGCCCTTCCAAATAAGTTAGCTACTACCTCAGCAAACCATACACTGGTTTTCCCACTTTCATTACTAAAAGTAAATCAGAAGTTTAAAGCAGCCCCCCCCAGAGGTCTCATTTCACCACTAGGCACAATTAGTTCTGCTGAAGAGAAGTTGAGAAACAAAGCACATAGTTCATTTCAACAGAGGTTACTGGAAGGAGGTGTCACGTTTTTAGAACAGGATCTGCTAGTGATTGAAGACTGAGCTGCTGCAAGTTAAGCCCCAAGCACTCAGTGCACTTGGAAATTCCCTGGCAATGCTGTTAAGAAGGAGCAGACATTTCCTGTAATTTTCGGAAACATTTTATATCTCCCCTCCTCCTTTTTAGCCTTAGTGGTAAGAAGTGGGAGGGAGAGAGGATACCACATTGCCATGAAGTGCAGTATGAATGAATCACCCCGGTTCAAAGTGGAAACTTCAGCTGTTTGTGCTCAGGAGAAAGTCTGAAAGAAAAGTCCCTCATCACGAAGAGGCCAGTATTTTTCTGCTGACTTTAGAAAAAGCAACACACACACTTTGAATTGGAGGGAACTACAAAAGAACGTGAGCTTGCTTTTTTAGTCACTCCCGGCAAAAGAGAAGTCCTCCAGGCCTTACTGAAATACCCTTTTCTGTCTGCTGAAATTAGCAATGCAAGCCTTTTGTTCTCCTCTCTTCCTCAGGGCCTTCGCTGAACTGCAGCTAAATGAACCCACCCAGTGGGGTCACATAGAGCATTCCTCCCACTGCCATGCAGGGATGGTGCATCAAGAAACCCAGAAGCCAGCCAGAGACTGAACCGTCAAGCATATCCTGCACTTGGGTCACAACAAACCCAAGCAATGCTGCAGGCTTGAGGCAGCGTGGCTGGAAAGCAGCCTGGTGGAGAAGGATCTGGGGGTGCTGGTGGGTGGCTGAACATGATCCAGCAGTGTGCCCAGGAGGCCACAAAGGCCAAGGGCATCCTGGCCTGTACCAAACCCAGCGTGTTCAGCAGGAGTGGTGCCCCTTGAGCACTTGCCACAGCTTGAGTACTGGGCTTAGTTCTCAATGCTACGGGACAGGAAAGACATTGAGGGGCTGGAGGGTGTCCAGAGAAGAGCCACGAAGCTGGGGAGGGGGCTGAGGTTGTTTAGTGTGGAGAAGGCTGAGGTAGGATCTCATCACTCTCTACAGCTACCTGAAAGGAGGCTGGAATGAGGCAGGTGTTGGTCTCTTCTCCCAAATAACCAGCAAAAGGACGAGAAAAAAATGGGTCTGAATTGTGCCAGAGGAGGTTTAGGTTGGACATAAGGATAAACTTTAGCGAGAGAGTGGTGAGGGCTTGGAACAGGCTGCCCACAGAGGTGGTGGAGTCACCATGCCTGGAGGCATTCAAGAAGCTATTGATGTTGAGCTTCAGGAGATGTTTTAGTGGTCATGGTAGGTGGGTTATGGTTGAACTCGATGGTCTTAGAGGTCTTTTCCAACCTTCATGATTCTATGTGACTGCATCCTTCTCAGGAGCTCAGTATCTACCTCTCCTTTCCTAAAAGTTTAATCCTGCCCTTTTCTAATAAACCTGATCTTGTATCTAGAATCTGACATAAAATATGTAAAATTTCTTGTAAGCTACACAATTATTTTATTTATCTGTGTACCAGGAGTTTGAAGAGATCCAACCAAAAGCCACAGCACACAACATAAGAATTCACAAAGTGAATTAAAGTTAGAGGACAGCTGCCTAACCTTAATATCCACAGCACAAGTGTTCTTTGGGCCCTGTAGACTTAACGATGAAGGTCTGATGCTTCTACCAGCAACTGGATTTTGTCTTTTGAGTCAAAGGCACAAAGTGGAAAAACAGAAAATCTTAAAGAGTTGAACTACTTTATAAATCCTCAAGCTGCTGAAATTTCAGGACGTCCTTGCACTCTGTAGAACAAGACAGCTTTACAGCAGCCTCTTTCATAACACCAAGTTTTCACACAATTCATAGACTCGTAGAATGGTTTGGGTTGGAAAAGACCTTAAAGCTCATCTAGTCCCAAACAGCCTGCACCTCCCAGGGTGCAGGGGCACCTCTCACTAGACCAGCTTGTTTAAGACTTCACTCTACATGGCCTTCAACACCTCCAGGAAGGGGACATCCACAACCTCTCTGGGCAGCCTGTTTCAGTGTCTCACCACCCTCACTGTAAAGAACTTCTTCCTAATCTCCATACTGAATCTGGCCTCCTTAAACTTCAATCCATTCTCTCGTGTTCTATCATTACAAGCCCTTGTCAAAAGTCCTTTCCCAGCTTTCTTGTAGGCCCCTTCAGGTACTGGAAAGCCACTACCAGATCTGCCTGAAGCCTTCTCTTCTCCAGGCTGAACAACCCCAACTCTCTCAGCCTGTCCCTATAAGGGAGGTTCTCCAGCTCTTTGACTATCTTTGTGGCCTCCTCTGGGGCAGCTCCAGCAGTTTTAGATTGTTCTTATGCTGCAGGTATCAGAACTGGATTCAGTGCTCCAGGTGGCGTCTCACCAGAGCAGAGGGGCATAATCCCCTCCCTCATCCTGCTGGTCACACTTCTTTGGATGCAGCCCGGGATGTCCACTGCACAATCTGCATGTCCCCAGTGGACTGACCATGTAGTGCAGATCTACACACCAATACAAACAGGGACTTTGGCATTTCATATGGTCATCTTATAGCTGAGAAAGAAATTAGGAGGAGTGCTCTGAATAGCCGTGCTAAACAAATATCCAGCTGCAATAGTCCGTGCTACTTCTTTGGAAGGCCTTCTATGAAAGGCATTAAGATGGGACCTCAGAGGCTTCAGGTAATGGTTAGCCTTGAAGTCTCAAGGCTTTGTGCCTAGTGAGAGAGTTTAAGCATTAGACATTCAAATAATATGGGTCTGCAAATAAGCAGCCAAAAATGCAAAAACAAAAGAAAAGGAAGCTGATCTGCTTTGTAGTCACTCTCTGATGAAAACAGAAGGAGCACCTGAAGCCTTTGTGCAAGAACCAGGCCAGATTAAAGGCAGAGGATAACGACAGTAATTTTATTAGGGAAATAAATCAGAATAGCTTCTGGGCAAGGCAGGGGTGAATTTCTTGCAACAGGCTTTTTAATGACTCGTATTTTAAATTAAATTGAATGACTAAAGATCACAGTGAGTCAATCTTCTTGAAGAACAAGAGACTTCTGAACTGCTTCACAGAATGGTAGGCTGCGGGTTAAAATGTTCTGCTCTTTCACCCATTTGAGGAAATGACACTGGCTTTCCCGGAAGACAACATCCACATTCAACCCCTTCACATCAGGGCATGAGAAAGTTTGGAAGGAATTTCTTGGAGTTTTGTTGTTTGGCTGTTTTGTTTTTTTTTCTTCTGGTGAACTGTCAACATTAATACTTTGTTTCTTCCTGCTTGTCTGAAAACACAGCACTGCACTGCGCTGCCTGCACATCCTGTCAGCTGTACAGAGGAACAGCTAGAAAGTTCAAACCCCCAAAATCTAAATAAGCATTTATTAAATCTAATGTCAAATTCATTAAAAAAAAAAAAAAGAAAAATATTGCATGCACAAAACAAAATTAGTATTGTGAGAAGTGTATGGTACCTAGTGATAAAAGCGCACAAAAGCATCTAGGAAGGCATAATGATCACAGTGTGACACCAACATTACACAGAATCCTAGAATGGCTCAGGTTAGATGGAACCTCAGAGCTCATATACTCCAAATTCCCCACCCTGGGCAGGGACACCTCTCAACTAGACTGAGCTGCTTAAAGCCTCATCCAACCTGGCCTATGACACCCCCAGGAAGGAGGCAGCCACAGTCTCCTTGGGGAGCTTATTCCAGAGTCTCACCATTCTCATATTGATGAATTTCTTCCTAAGATCCAGTCTCACCCTGTTCTCCCTCAGCTTCAAACCATTCCACCTTGTCCTGTTGCTAGACACCCTGATGTAAAGTCCCTCTCCAGCCTTCCTGTAGGATCCTGATTCCAAAAGGATTCCGAAAAGCAAAGAGCAACAAAATTTATTCCCTTACATGCCATTTGTATGCTTCCATGTATGCACAGCTCCATACAAATCTCTAAAGAGGGTTTGATATTTCTCCAGAATTTGCAGAGGTGCTCTGGTTTACATAGCCTTTTAAGAAGGAACCATAAAAGCACTGGCTGTTGTCAGAGAAATCCCAAGCTAGGTGAGCTCAGTATCTTGCAGTAACTGAAGTGACATAGCAAGAGAATGGAGCAGCTTCAGTGAAGGTGAAGCCAACTAAACTACTTGGAAAGAAGTGAAGCAGCTTCAGTCTGCAGGATTTTCGTACTTCTTAGGTGCTTAGCAACAGAAGCAGCAGCAGTCATTTGTCAGCAATCATGTGTACATCAATACAGAACCCTTATTAGTTCTATAATTCCTCACTGATTATCCATTAATTCGTGCTAACACTGCTGGCAACTGCTGGGATGGTTTTCAGACAGACTTCTAGGCTGCACATGAGCAGTGCAAAAGAAGGAGTTAGGAGTTACCTCCAGGAAACTGCTCCTGAAGGACAAAGGTATATGATGGGTGGTCCTTAATCACTTCCTTTATGTGAAGATTGAGGTCTGAGTGGGAAGAGAGCCAGGGAAGGAAGTCTGCAGCACCCCTTGAACACACACACACACACACACATACACAGACCCCCCTTCCTCACCAACTCCTTCAACACTTCAGATGCTTAAATCTGGAGTTTAACCTCAGTAGTCAGAGGTTGGGACAGAAATAAACAGCTTGCACAAGCAACACTCTTCTGCTATTAAGTCTTTAGAAGCGACTTAAAAATTAGGTCAGTCTAATTTGTGGCTGCTACTTTGTTCTTTCACTGCTATGAACTCATAATGATGTCAGTCTCATGTTCAAACATGCCACATTTAGCAGCATGCAGGCTTCCTGAGAGACTCTCTCAGCCTTCCTTTGTGCAAAAGACTTCTGCCAGATTCTTAGGTCATACCTCCCTGACTCAGCCATGCCACTCCAGTTTCAAGGGAATTGCACTGGCTTCCCGTCAAACACTACAGACTTTGGGGGGAGGGTTTGGTGGTGTTTATTTGGGCTTGGGTTTGTTTGCTTTTTGTGTGTTTGACTTTTTTTTCTTTACTGACTACAAGTTTAGGAACATGTAGCCATCTTCAGGATACCGTTTCAGGCTTCAGCTTCATGAGACACATCCAGCGGAGTACTGCTGCTTAAAAAGTGAAGGGGGTAAAAGATGGTTTTGAACTAATTCAATCCACCTTTCGATCCTCAAAGAAAACCTACGAGAAAGATGGCAAGAGACTTTTTGCCAGGGTCTGTAGGTACAGCATGAGGGTTAACCACAGAATCACAGAATGTAAGGGGTTGGAAGGGACCTCCATAGATCATCCAGTCCAAGCCCCCTGCCAGAGCAGGATCACCCAGGGCAGGTCACAGGGAAACATCCACGTGGGTTGTGAAAGTCTTCAGAGAAGACTCCACAATCTCTCTGGGCAGCCTGCTCCAGGGCTCTGTCACCCTCACCATAAAGAAGTGTCTCCTCATGTTGAGGTGGAACCTTCTGTGTTCTAGCTGGTACCTGTTGTTCCTTGTGCTATCACTGGGCACCAGCGTAAAGAGCAGGCTCATCTTGATACCCACCCCTCAGATATTTACAGACACTGATCAGATCCCCTCTCAGCCTTCTCCTCTCCAGACTAAACAGCCCCAGGTCTTTCAGTCTTTGTAGGAAAGATGGTCAAGACCCACAATCATCCTCATAGCTCATAGTTCTAAGCTCATCAGCAAAGATGCCAGCTTATAAAGCACAATGATGCTGTTGTCTGTCTAGCTACAAAACTCCATGTAAGCCTTGGACGAAGCAGTAAGCTTTTGCAAGTATCTTCAATTAGACCCACTGAAGCAGCTGTTTGAAACACCAATGCTTTTGTTATTCCTGGATGGCAAAAGATAAAGGAGAGATATTAAACGGAATTATTAGTCCCTTTGCCTTCTCACCTACCAGCAGGAGACCCACTCTGAGGTGCCACCCAACCTCTGCACCTCTGCTTTCCCCTCGTTCTCTTAAGCAGGTCCTATCAGCCTTCTCTTAACTTGAAGGCAAAAAAGGGCAGGTGGGAGTAAAGGAAAGCCATTAAAAATATATAAGTAGAGAAAAAAAAATAGGCCACTGTTGGAAAAGGGCCATTTGCAAGCTCATTCTTGGTGTTCCTGATTCTCTCCACTTCCCTTGTGCCTATGTTTGTCACTAAATAGCTCTACTTCACATTGCATGCATCTTAAGTGCAGTCAACCTTTTCCACTGCAGCGATCACCACAGAAACTCTACTTCAGAAACACTCAGCTGGAGCAGAAGCAAAAGAGAAAGCAAAGGGTGACCATTTCTATGCTGCTAAAGCATTTCTCTTGGGGCTATACTACGAGCAATGTACTTCTCCCACTCCCTTGTTCATGATGCTGAAGTTCCCAGCTGGTACTGATACTTGTCTTTGGGTTTGGTCGGTTTGTCTTAAACTATCACTTCACTATGTTCAAATCAATACTAGACATCCAGGCTACTGCATGAATCCTTAACACAGTTAGGAAAGGATCTCACTGCATCAGGAAAAGCTGCGTAATCTCAGGGGCATTTTCAGCACCACAATAAATTCCATCTGCTCTATGAAAGGAAACACACAGGCGTAGTTCGCAAGAGATGCACATTGAACAGATCCTCCCTATTACTCCTGTATCTGCAACATTCCAAAGATATAGGACAGGCAGGGAGAGGAGACTTCTTTTATAAGCCATAAGAAGAGAGAGGGCATGAACTCCAGAAGACCCCCAGCCCTGCAGCTCCACAAGAGCCCCCAGCTCTGCACCTCCACCAGGCCCCCAGCCCTTCCTTGACAGAGAAACAAAAAACAACGCTTCCAAAACATCTTCACATCCAGCTTGTCCCTGCTTCCAAACAGGAAAAGAAATGCAAAGCACATCCCAAAGTATGTCATAAATTACCCAATGAATCACATTCCTCATGGAAACTGCCTGGCTGAAGCCGTATTGCTGAAAAGATGCAATGAAAGACAGCAAGAAAGCTACAAGATAACCTCAAAGAAAGAACACTCCCCTCTCTCCAAATTCCTGGAGTCATCAGAGTTCCTGAATTTGTGGTACATTGTTCCCATCAACAAACTTCTCTCTGGATTACAAAGTTGTTTATTTTTTTTAAATTTAAACTTGACGTAGATTTAGTTCTATATTCACGTGGCTTGTTCCAAGTTTTAAGTGGGATTTGTGTTTCTGAAACCTTGCTTGCTGCCTTTAGCTGTGGTAAGACCTTGCCTGCAGTGCTACATCCATCTCTGGACCCCTCAGCACAGGAAGAACGTGGATGTGATGGACTGGGCCCAAAGGAGGACCACAAAGGTGATCAGGGGGCTGGATCACCTCTGCTACAAGGACAGGCTGAGGGAGCTGGGGTAGTTCAGCCTGGAGAAGAGAAGGCTCCAGGGAGACCTAACAGTGGCCTTCCAGCAACTGAAGTGGCCTCTAAGAAGGCTGCAGGAGGACTGTTTGCAAAGGGCTGCAGTGACAGGACAAGGGATAATGGTTTGAAATGAGAGCAGAGCAGACTTAGATTGGATGTGAGGAACAAATTCTTTAGCATGAGGGTGCCAGAACACTGCAACAGGTTGCCCAGGGAGGTAGCTGAGGCCCCATCCCTGGAGATAGTCAAGGTCAAGCTGGACAAGGCTCTGAGCAACCTGATCTAGTGGAGGATGTCCCTGCTGACTGCATGGGGGTTGGACTGGATGAGCTTTGGATGTCCTGTCCAACCCAAAGGTTCACCACAGAGATTCATCCAGGGATGAAGATTTTATGTATTTTTAAAATTGCATATCAAAATTCACATCCTCAGGAACACTGAGTGGCACGAAAAGACTGACTCTGGCAGGCCAGAGTCATCATTCCAAAAACCCACTTGAGAGCAGCCAATTTCTATCAAAGAATGCCAAAAGCATTTCAGATGTGCAATCCTAGGTGAGAAATCTTTTCCAGAAGAAGCTTCCTCCCTTGTGCAGTTGCCCTTTCTGCTAGGATTCTAGCACAGGTCAAAGCATGCAGGAAGAGCTAAATGCAGCCAAAGAAGTGGAAGTCACCAGGAAAGAGGGGAAGGAGAAGCACTCCTCCCACTTGCTTCAGGCTTCTTCCTCTGCAGTCATACCATCAGGCTGAAGCTAGTGCAGTGAATTCTTAGGGCATGCACTTCTGAAATCAAATAATCCATGAAGCGGGAGCTGGACGAAGGCAAGCACAAAGCGAAATAATTTTGTAGAACATATTGAGCTTCATTTATCTTAGACGGCTTGCATCTAGAAGGAAATGTTTCTGGTCTATCTGTAGTGAC
Source organism: Psilopogon haemacephalus (assembly GCA_013396835.1). Classification (NCBI taxonomy): domain Eukaryota; kingdom Metazoa; phylum Chordata; class Aves; order Piciformes; family Megalaimidae; genus Psilopogon; species Psilopogon haemacephalus. The sequence continues at coordinate 14,018 of VWZI01018614.1, forward strand.
AAAGCCTATTCAGGACACCACCATTCTTCCCAATCTTGCTCTCACAATCAACCTGAAGCATAGTTCTGCTAAAGTGCAGCTTTCTGGCACTCTACTGAAAGCAATAGTGACACAGGATCACAGGATGTTAGGGGCTGGAAGGGACATCTGGAGATCTTTGAGTCCAACCCCCCTGCCAGAGCAGGACCATCCAATCACATAAAAATCATTGTGAGAAGCAGGTTTATGTTTGGTAGGGAGACCACCTGGCACCAAAGATCAGCCTATGGCCACATGCCTGCAGTTTAGTCAAAAGGCAAGAAGCTGCAGAGATATTTTAAAAATTATTATTTTTAACATGTTTGGCAGCTACTGATACTGATATTTTTCCTGACACTGCATGAATGCTTCAGCATGGGGACAGACAGCATGCAGATGAAATGCTTAAATCTAAGCCTCACAAGCTAGCTCTGAACCAAACCACCAGCTTTGTGTTTAAACTCAGCCTTTGATAGGAAGAAAAGTTAATTTGTGTAGACTTACCCCATGGCACTGCCACAGAGCTTTCCACACTTGGCTTGAATGCTTCCTCCACAGCACAGGGCAGATGGACGAGGCCAAGCATATCAAGCTGCACTATACCCCTAACCACCACAACCAGAATGATTTGTTCTGCAGTTGCTGCTGCTGTGTGCCACCACGGTACCAAACACCAGAGAAAGCACTCTTTGGACTAGATGATCTTTCAAGGTCTCTTCCAGCCCCTGACATTCTGTGATTCTGTGATCTCTTCAGCTTCTATTGCTACTTCTGCTCAGACACACAGACAGCATAAGGAATGGAAAATCAGCACACAGAAGCTGCTGCACACAGCTGAAGCAGTCTGTGTGTGGAACTCAGTGCAAAACAAGCTGGAAGAAGGGGAAAATTGCCCTAAAAAATGAACCTGGTCACCAGGCACTAGTCTGTGACACCTACTGCTGTCCTGAGGGGCTCAGACCACTCTATGATTCTATGATTTACTGCCTTAGAACTCATGTTTCTTTTCAGGGAGAAATGGCCACAAAGGATCAGATTAACTAAGAATCTAAGTGCCTTCTTTTACTGTTTTTAAGGCACAATTAAATACTCTTGGAGCCTTCCACAGACTGCCTATCCATCCAATAAAGCTAAAGGCAATTCCTATACTGCTCCACCTAACACTCACTCTTTTTAGACATTTAAATAAATTCAGGTTTTGCCATGATAAATCTTTTCTGAAGAGTAAGTTCCACGCCTGAACCAGAAATTAGATTAACAATAGTTTTGTACACAGACAACGTTTAAAAAAAAATCTCTAGAGTGCTGATGGTCCTAACAGGAATGGTGTGTAGCACCCACCATGGCAGAAGTATTCACGACTTCACAAAGAGGTTTGGTTAGTAGGTCAAGAGATGTTCTTCTCTCCCTCTGTCCTGGTGAGGCACACCTGGAATACTGTGTCCAGTGCTTGGCCCTTCTGTTCATAAAGGACCTCAGGGAACTGCTTGAGATTCCAGCACAGAGCCACAAAGATGCTGAAGGCAGTGAAACATCTCCCTGTGAGGACAGGCTGAGGCAGCTGGGGCTCTTTAGCTTGGAGCAGAGGAGCCTAAGGGCTCCTCATTCATGTGGATAAAGATGTGCAGGATGAAGCCAGGCTCTGCTCAGGGATGTCAAATTACAGGACAAAGGGCAATGGGTGCTGTGATTCTATGAAGGGAGCATCCAATGTGCCACCATCAGGTTACTATGACAGGCATCTTCTGATTGTCTCACAACAAGTAAGCAAAACCTTACAGTTAAAACATTATGAAGGACAAAAGCAACTATGGGCCATGAGAGCTTCACAGGTTTCAACTACACTATAAAGACCAGGAGGTTAAGCCTACTGAAAGGTCTGGTTATTTTATTAACCTATTTATATTACTATCATGATCAACTGTGTTTTAATTTCTGAATCCAGAGGAGACTTATGAAACTATAAACATTGCTCAAGTGTTTGAGGTTGGCAGCCACACGAAGAGGGAAACGAACTTGCAGTATTCTACACCAACAGTTCAGTGAAACCCCAGCATTACATCTTAGCACCTGGCTGGCATTTTAAAGACACAGATCTGAAAGTTCAGTCTGAAAACTTCCTCAGTCCTTGGAGCTTTGAGCTTCCTAACAAAAATACCTTGAAAGCAAATCTCAGTTGAACACAGGTGTGTGCTACAGCACTAAATTCATGCCTGCTTCACTGAGTTCACAGAGAACAGAGTTGCTAACAACAGTGATCAAAAGAATGTGTCCTACTGGAGCAAACCCAAGTGGGGATTGTCAGGAACCACCACATGTAAAATCATCCTTTTTGACATCCGGCCTTGTCTTAAGATTGCTGTCTCCAAATTTACCTCACAAGGTCATCCAATCCAACCCCCTTGCAGTCAGCAGGGACATCCTCTACTAGATCAAGTTGCTCAAAGCCTTGTCCATCCTCACCTTGAAGATCTCCAGGATGGGGCCTCAACTACCTCTCTGGGCAACCTCTTCCAGAGTTCCACCACCCTCATGCTAAGGAACTTGTTCCTCACATCCAGTCTAAATCTGCTCTTCTCTCACTTCAAACCATTGACCTTGTCCTGTCACTGCAGGCCTGTACAAACAGTCTCTCTGCAGCCTTTATTTAGAGACCCCCTTCAGGTACTGGCAGGCTGCTCTTAGGTCTGCTTGGAGCCTTCTGATCTCCAGAGTGAACAATCCCAGCTCCCTCAGCCTGCCCCCATAGTAGAGGTGCTTCAACCCCCTGATCATTTTGGTGGACCTCCTCTGGACCCACTCCATCAGATTAAGACATGGCCAGGCCAAAAGATCCTCAATTCAAGAAGAGAGAGGAAATTAAGAGCTGGGTGTTTAGCTTCCAGCTGATTCTGAAAGTTGTGGAAGGTATACATAGCACTTCACAAGGAAAGGGAATAGGAAGCTAGGGAAGAAAAGAGTCATTATGTTCAAATGGTAACATTTTCATGAGGTTACACAGGCCAAATGAGCATATTCCAGAAAAATGTGAACCCAAGCACGGGTGAAAAACCAGAAAGCAGATAGGAAGGAGGAAAAAAAAAGGGGCCGGGGGGGGGAAGCCTTATAAGAAAATTTGCCAGAAATAGGGGGAAGAAAAAAAAAAAAAAAAGAAGGCTACAATTAAATTGGATACTAGCAACCAGATACTAAGAGATGAGAAAGCAAAAAGAGGTTTCTTTGCAAGAGCCTCTCCCACACAGGATGCTGGCAAAAGCTGAGTTTGAGATGGACTAAGATGATCTACTGTCAGGAGTAACCTATTGAAGAAAACAAGATAAACTGATTAACACTGTGTCACAATGTTGTCAAGATTTCTTAGGGAATTAAAGAATGTAAGGGCTGATCAGAAAAGAGAAATAGAGAATGCTTCTTAAAGCTGTGCTAGCAGAGGTATACATGCTGGAGGTTATAGGCAAAAGAAAAAAAGGGACAAGTGGGGCAAAAAAAGGGGGAAGTATTGAACAAAAGGTAAAAATACTTTTAAAAAGGGGTAAAAAAGGAAAAATTAATCAAACCAGTGAACTGCAGTACTAGAATAACTTATTTCAAAGCAGCCACACAAAGCCTCTGGCAGACCTAGTGATCATCACAGATGAGCAGACATCAAGAAACCAGGGACATTCTAGAGAGTCTACAGAAAATTCCTTTAACCAGTACACAAAAAGACAGAGGCAAATTTCATGGCAGGTTTGAGTTGGGTGGCAAATTTGCCTCTGTCTTTTTGTGTACTGGTTAAAGGAATTTTCTGTAGACTCTCTAGAATGTCCCTACTGTAGGCTATTTAAAAGTTCCACAGAATCAAAGTGTAAAGAATACCACTTCGACAGCCACATGCACACTGCCAAGCCCTGCCACTGAGAAGATGGGAAATAAACCTCAGAGAAGTAGTAGCAGGGAGGAAAAAAAGGCAAATGGATGTTGCTGTTGCTAGAAACAACATTGGCCAGAATTATTGGTGAGGAAAGTGATGAGAAGAACCCTTCATCTGGGTCAGGTGAGGAAGAGGATGAGAAGAATCCTTTACCTGGGTCAGGTGAGGAAAGCACTGGGAGAGGAAGAAGGGACAAATGGACAGCAAGAAATTTGGGCCAGCCACCAAGAAGGGCTGGGTGAGGCTGCTAAGCATGATGGATCCTGCTCCATGAAGCTCCAAGACCAAGGTCTGCAGCTTGCCCAGGTGGGTGGTGTTTGAGACATACATACAAACCCTAGTCCTCAAGTACTCAATCAGTTGGACTTGGTGATCTTGAGGGTCTTTTCCAACCTGATTGTTTCTCTGATTCTGTGAACACTAGTGGATATCCAAGATCAGGTGAAGCTGAAGGAGCAAAGGGAGATGAAGTTCTTGACAGTGAAGGTGGGAAGACACTGGAACACATTACCCAGCTATTTTCTAGATGCACAGCAGTATTTACTGATATGAAGCCATTCTAAGACATGCCTTTCCCTCTATTTCCTAGATGTTGTCATTACATCTCATTTTGATGGCCTGTCAAGTATCTTGTCCTCAGGCANGCAGAGGGCTCAGAACTAGATAATATTTAAGGTCTCTTTGAACCCAAACCATTCTATGAATCTACGAATCTTCCATTATATGAATTACAAACTAAAATACAGAGTAAGAAAGGCAAAAGACACAACCCATGGGTTTTTAACCATCTTCAGGAGCTATTTTCTAGATGCACAGCAGTATTTACTGATATGAAGCCATTCTAAGACATGCCTTTCCCTCTATTTCCTAGATGTTGTCATTACATCTCATTTTGATGGCCTGTCAAGTATCTTGTCCTCAGGCACACAGTAAAACACTAGTTCAAAGCTCAGTTTTACTAGCCAAAGTGGAATGATTCTGTGCTGTTGTCTGTGTCTTCTGTGATTTAAAAGGTTCATTTTTATGTGCAACTAACACAGAAATTCTCTCTCTCTTTAAAAAAAAAAAATTGTCATCTCCCTTGGCTCAACTTTCTTCTTTGTTTTCTCCTTTATGTAACCCATCCAGGTATATTTTTCCATCTGACCAACACCTTCTCTTTTCCATCTTCTTTCTCTTTTTCCAGTTCTTTTCCTTACACTCATCTCCCTTTTCTAGCATTTTCACCATGACAGATGATAACTCTAAAACTAAGCAGCTTTTGAGGCTGGACATATTATTTGAAACATCAGCTGGAGAAAGTGATAAGACTGACTGGTTTTCCACTGTAGTGCTATTTAACCACATTCTGAGTTAAAGCAGAAGCATCACAGCTCTGCCTGCAGACATAAGAATCACAAGTTGACTATTTCAACACAAATCAGGACAGATACTGCAGAACTCCATAGCCAAGGAATCCTGTTTTACTGAAAGAGGTGTTTTTATGTTGGGTGTTTAATTGCTTCACTTTAATCATGTGCCAAAGCAGCTTGTCTACTTGATGCCCATTCCACTCCACCTGCCCAAAAAAGTAATCATAGAATGGTTTGGATTGGAAGGTACACCAAAGGTCATCTAGTTTGACCCCCGTGCAGTCGGGATGCCCAGAGCCCTGTTGAACCACCTTGAATATCTCCAGGGGCAACCTGTTCCAGTGTTCCACCATCCTCATGCTAAAGAACTTGTTCTTCACATCCAATCTAAATCTGCTCTCATTTCAGACCATTGTCTATATCCTGTCACTGCAGGCCTTTGCAGACAGTTCCTCTGCAGCCTTCTTGGAAACCCCTTCAGGTACTGGAAGGCCACTATTAGGTCTCCCTGAAGCCTTCTCTTCTCCAGGCTGAACTACCCCAGCTCCCTCAGCCTGTCCTTGTGCTCCAGCCCCCTGATCATTTTGGTGGCCTCCTCTGGACCTGCTCCATCACATCCATGTCCTTCCTGTGTTGAGGGCTCCAGAGCTGGACAGAGCACTGCAGGTGAGGTCTCCCCAGAGCAAAGTGGCAGAATCCCCTCTCTCCACCTCTGGCCATGCTACTTTGGATGCAGCTCAGGCTGCCATTGGCCTACTGGACTGCAAGTGCCCATTGCTGGCTCCTGTCCAGCTTCTCCTCCACCAGCACCCTCAAATTCTTTTCTGCAGGGCTCCTCTCAATCTCATCCTCCCCCAGCCTGTGTTGGTATCTAATGCTATTTTCTACCAACAGGTAGACCTGTCCAGCTGTGCTTTGATGTGTAACAATTGACATTTGAGAGGGAGAGACCTTTCAAGGAGGAAGTTCTGCTTGTAGATTTTCCCTTTGCCAACACAAATGGAGAAATATCAAGTAAATAAACTATAAACAGCTAAGTAAGAAGAATGTTTGTATTGAAAAGCAGCACCACTAGCTGAGCCAAATATGAAGCATTCAGTAGAAATGCCTTACTTTGGTGGATACAAGATAATGTTTGTAGCTGTATTTTCTAACTTAGTTAAAGATACATAAAGAATGTGCTGCATTGGATAACTACTCCAGTATTAGGCAGGTTTCAGGTCATGGAAGGCATAATAAATTATTTTTTCCTTCCTTAGGACCTATAACATCTCTTACATACTTTAAAATTTTGCTTTATTTTGTTTTAACCCAAAACTGAACTGCAGACCACTCATGTTAATACCAAGGTGTAACTACTACTGAACAAGTACACACACACACACACACACAGAGAAACGCTCAATATCCCTCCCAAGTTAATCCATAACATGAATTCTTGGCTTTGAACTATTCAAAGACTTAAATCATCAACAGCATCTTGACATTTTTAACTGAACTATCCAGAAAGCCATGCAAGCCATTTTTTCTGCCAAAGTACACAGATTCTTTAAGGAAAAGGGAATGGGGAAAAAAAAGAGGAAAAAAAAAAAAAAAAAAGAGGGAAAACCACCAGCAGCAGCCTTTAAAAACTCCCAAAACAAACACTGTGCTGTGTCCCTGTATTCAGCTTTTTTTGAGTGCCTGCCACTAAGCAGCACATAGGAACAGATAGTCCCAAAGCTTCCTGAAAGGACAAGACCTGAACCTTTAAAGTGGATCAGCCCCCGCTCCCAACCCACCCACCTCCCCTATTGCATTACCTCCTTGCCGCTGACTGCAAGAGAAGACCAAGTCAGTGCCTGTAAAGAACATTCTCCCTATTTTAATGTGAAATCTTGAAAATCCTCACCATGGCTCCATTTGGAAGATCAGATGATCATTGGTGGAACCCTCTCAAAATCCTGTAACTAAAACAAAAAGAGTGTAGAAGAGCAGCTGTATTTTCACTTAGCTATGCAGACATTTCATATCCACTTTACCATAATGGCTTATGTCTGGGGCTCTGAATAAAAATAGCTAGTGTGCTTGCTTGCTTGCTTGGTGTGCCACTAAATAAAGTGCACAAAGGAGTTGCCAGGACTGCTTTTGCCCATGAAAGGCAGTGGTCATTAATAGCCTGTATTTGCAGAGGGCTGTCAGAGAGGACAGTGTGCCTGAGCTTCCTGCACAGCTCTCTATAGGTTTAACCACACATGAGGCATCAGGGAGAAGACATTAACACGTTTCCTTGAGCCAGCACAGGTCACACCTGCAGGAGAGTTGGCAAATCAAATAAGCCTTAGCAGGACAAAAAGATTCAAGTTCTGTAAATTTGAGGGAGCAGAATCTTAGCATCACTAAAGTGGAAAAGACCTTTGAGTCCAACCTTAATCCAGCTACCATGACCAATAAAGCATCTCCTGAAGCACCACATCTATAGCTTCTTGAACATCTCCAGGCATGGTGACTCCACCACCAAGCTGTGTAGCCTGTTCCAAGCCCTCACCACTCTCTCACTAAAGAAGCTTTTCCTCACATCCAACCTAAACCTCCCCTAGCACAACTCAAACCCATTTTCTCTTTTTCTGTCACTGGTTACTTGAGAGAAGAGACCAACACCAGCCTCACTCCAACGTTTTTTCAGGTAGCTGCAGAGAGCAGTACAATCTCCCCTCAGCCTTCTCTTCTCCACACTGAACAACTCCAGCTCCCTCAGCTGCTCCTCATGTGACATGGCCTCCAAACCCCTCACCAGCCTCAAAAGATGTCTCTTGATGGCAAGAGTATCTTAGGGAAAAAATGCAGTGCTATTACTAGTTAAGTGTTAGTATTTTTACACCTTGTTTTGCCATCACAACCAGTGTGATGGCACTTTTTTTAGAGATTGGCACTTTTATTACTATTCTTTTTACATCCATTTTGTGTTTGAAGGAATTAACTTAAAGCTGTATTTTGAGGGGAAGCAGGTAACAAATCAGCTACTCATCCAGTCATGACCGAGCTGAATAAACAGATTTGGATGTCAGGAACCAGTTCTGCACCATGAGGGCAGTAGAACACTGGAACCGTTTGCCCAGGGAAGTGGCTGGGGCCCCATCCCTGGAGATACTCAAGGTGAGGCTCGACAGGGCTCCAGGCAACCTGATCTAGTTGAGGATGCCTCTGCTTACTGCAGAGGTCACTTCCAAACCAGACCATTCTATAATCTTTCAGGCACCTTCAGACACATCCACCTGGAAGTCACAGCAAACAGGCAAAGTGAGCCACACTAAGGGAAAAGACTTTGGCAACTGGATAGTATCCAAACATGGACACCCTAAGAAGCAGAACGGGGGACTGAGGTGACAGCATGCTCACAATGTTGACCATGAGAAGTCAGGGATTTTTGCACTTACTAGGGAAAATACCTCATCAGACATATTCAGATCAGACATATTCAGATGAAACGGCAATGAAAGCAAACATTGAACCGAATGAAAATTACATGCATGTACCAAAACCAAAACGAAAAAAAGAAGATAGTGAGGAACAAACAAAGTAGCAGAGGAAGCTTTGTTAATTTGTCTAAATATGCCCTAATTAAGTCTCCCACTAGCAAGGAGAACATTAACTTTACCAGCTTTCACAAGGATGGTATCCGTTTGCCTTCGTCTGCTGTGTCTTCCTGAGCTATGGAACTATGAACCTGTAGGTCAGTGATTGTTGATTACCTCTTCTCGTTAAGGTTTAAGTGCACTCTCTGTAGAGCTTGAGAGTTTTTAGGAAATGGAAATGACATGAGAGTAGCATGGGAGACAGGGGAACTACTCAGGCCTGCTGCTATGAGAGGACCCTTGTCATCAATGCAGAACTCAAACTATGGGCAATGAGATTTTCAGAGCCTATCCTCAGTTTGGAGCACACCAGCCTTGCACTCAAGGTCTTGGGACAGGCAAAGAAAATCGTGCTGAAGCAGTGACACCATTTGTCTTCTGCTAATCTGGGTTCAGCACACCTTCAGACGTACTGGTACCTAAACCACATCAACCCAATGCTCTAAGATTACTGCTCTAATTGTTTGCTGCAATATGCTTTCTCCTGACTTAAGAAGCAGCAAACCTTTAGGAATCCTTCTTGAAGCAAAGATGAAGTTTGTTCTCTTTGTCCTCTAAGGATTCCTAGTAAGAGGCTTGTACCTCAATTCTCTTCTTTTAACAAAGCACTTTTGAGTAAGATGAGGCTAGAAGAGAGGCATGTAACAAAGGAATTGTTTCCCCTTCCAACTCTCTTTCCTCCCAGTTTTCCAGAGCTCAAACAGCTTCCCATAAAACCATCAGGGATATCAGAAATGCAAAGCAAGAGAAAACACCAAGTCCCAAACATAATTTGCACAGAGGGAAAGTAGAAGATTCCAAAACCTAAGCAGGTTTCCACCTGCAACAAAATCCTTGAGGGAACTGTACAGGTGATAGGTGCTATATCTATTCCAACCAGCATTAATGCAAGTGGAAAGTAACCTCATGCTTGTTCTCTTGGCAAGCATTCTTCATGCTTATGACCCACCTTTGAAACCAAGGCTTGTTTCAGTAACAAGATGGCCTGCTGAGAGAATATAAACCTGCTCTGACACAATTTCATGCCATTTCCTCTCCTTCTACCACCTGAGATAGAAGAGACCAACCCCACCTCACGCCAACCTCTTTTCAGGTAGCTGTAAAGAGCAATTAAGTCTCCCCTCAGCTTCCCCCATACTGTAACAACCCCAGTTCTCTCAGCAGTCCTCACCAGTCCTATTCTCCAGACCTTTCATGAGCTCCACTGCCCTTCTCTGGACCTGTTCCAGCCCCACAATGGCCCTCTCGGAGTGAGGGCCACAAAACCGAAGTCAGTATTTGAGGTGTGGCCTTACCAGTGCCCAGCAGAGGGGCACAGTCACTTCCCTACTCCTACTAGGCACAGATGAGATCCTCCATTTCTTTGCAGCGAGGTATGGGAGGAACAGTAGCCTTACCGCTAAGGCTAGCACATAAAAGACTTTATGGAAGAAAACAATGGGATGTACTTTCAGCCTCTCAACACCACCGCTTGTCTGTCTTTATTTCCTGAACAACTGACAGAAGTTTGTAACTTATGCTGGAGACTAAATAAGAGCAAAGATTTACCTGAGGAAGTTAGTCCAAGGAACTGATTTTAGTTTTTGAGAAACATGATGAAAACTTGAACTGCAAAGGGCAAACTTAGTTCCAAGAACACACCGAGGAGAAGCTGCATAAGCGACTGGCAATGTATGGCTCATATTGTGACCAAGAAAGAGCAGAGATAACTGACTTCCTCTCAAAGAAAGACCTTGTTTCAGCAGTTCCTTTCACATATTCACACAGCACAAACATTACAGCAGAGAAAAGCAACAGCACAGGAGCTGGGGAAAGTCTGTGGCAGAAGAGATCATTCTGCATCCCCACGGCCCCACGAGAAACCTCTAAGAGCTGAGGCAACACTTCTTCCCCTCTCTCCTAGCCTACCCAATTATTAATTTGGTGGTTTGCTTGGGGTTTTTTGGGGTTTTGGGTGTTTTTTTGTTTTGTTTTGTTTTTTAGCTGCCAGAGCATTTCGTAGGGACACAAGCTGGAAAGCTGGCAGTCTTCCCAGAGCCAAGTCCGAGTAGGTCAGTCTTGGCTCAGCAGCAGACCACAGACCACATAACACAGCAAAAGGAAACACAAGGCCTTGAACTCCTGCCCATCTTTCCTCTTGCCCTCCTTACACACACCCTAGACTCAGCTCTTCTTTGATTGCCGAGGAACAGTAATTCACTGGTGGCCAACACCATCTCCACTGGAGACTCTGGCAGCAGCCAGCAGACCTCAGCCATGAGTAAATTGAGAACTGCTCAGATTAAAATTATGCAAATACAGCAGTTGCCAAACTTTACCATTAATGTGCATTTTTGGCTTGCTTCAGGTGTCATGGGAAGTTACAAAGTAACTGGAATGGAGAGTTCTTAGGTGGAGCTGCCAAGCTAATACCAATATGAAAGATCAGTTTCAGCAGAGTAGTGATACAAACGTCCCTGTTCCCTGTATTCAGACAGCAACAACACTGCAACAGCAGCGGACATCTCTGCCTCCAGCCTTCCACCAGAAACAGTTTAATCGCAATTAGCTTTGGTATCAGGGTACTGATACATTAATGATAAGGAAAACTCTGAGGATAGGGTACCTACTAATAACAAGGAGCTAGTCTGAAGTTAATGTTCATGAACTGGGGTTGTTCAGTCTGGATAAGAGAAGGCTCCAAGCAGACCTAACATCAGCCTTCCGGAGCTTGAAGCGGGCTATCAGTAGGCTGCAGAGTGACTGTTTGCAAAGGCCCACAGTGACAGGAGAAGGGGAAGTGGTTTGAAATGAGAGAAGAGCAGATTTAGATTGGATGTGATGAACCAGCTCTTTAGCATGAGGGTGGTGGAACACTGCAACAGGTTGCCCAGGGAGGAAGTTGAGGCCCCATCCCTAGAGATATTCAAGGTGAGTCTGGACAAGGTTCTGAGCAACCTGATCTAATGGAGGATGTCCCTGCTGACTGCAGGAAGGTTGGACTAGTTGACCTTTGGGGGTCCCTTCCAACCCAAACCATTTTGCGATTCTATTCCACATTCATGCAAATGCCTCCGGGTCTTCAGTTAATTGCTGGGTTTAGTCCAGGTAAATATCCTGATACATATCACCTGACCAGCCATCACCTATGGATTTTGATTCATCAGAAAGGAGATGGCACACGCGTACTTGACAGCCCTAAAGAATGATGCAGTCCCCTTTGTTTATGAAGGGGGACACCAAATAAACCAGAGAAATGCTGATATGAAACATACTGATACTTAAAATGTTCTGCAGAAACTCTCCATGTTACTGCACTAAACCTGCAAACCATCCCTAAGGAATCGTAGGGAAAGCAAGGGTACCATTCAACACATTGGGGACACTGCTATTTTCTTATCACCCAGAAAAGCAGCTTCTTGGTGACTCTCCCTAAATACAATGGACACACACAACCACCCACAAAATACTGTAAGAAACGTTCAGTCCTTTGATCAGCCTCACAACAAATCTGTAAACACAGGTTGACAGGATTTGCAGACAACAGACCTGTGTCCTGGGCTGTATCAACAGAAGTGTGACCAGCAGGACAAGGCAGGTGATTCTGCCCCTCTGCTCTGCTGAGACCCCACCAGAAGTACTGCATCCAGTTCTGGTGCCCCCAGCATAAGAGGGGCAAGGGGCTGCTGGAGCAGATCCAGAGGAAGCCACAAAGATGAGCAGAGGACTGGAGAACCTCCCCTGCGGAGACAGGCTGAGAGAGTTGGGGCTGTTCAGCCTGGAGAAGAGGAGGCTCTGGGGATACCTTAGAGCAGTCTTCCAGTACCTGAAGGGAGCCTACAAGAAAGCTGGGAAGAGACTTTTTACAAGAGCTTTGTAGTGATAGGATGAGAGGGAATGGGCTGAAGCTTGAGGAGGGAAGACATATACTGGAGATTAGGAAGAAACTCTTTCCAGTGAGGGTGGTGAGACATTGGAACAGGTTGCCCAGGGAGGCTGCAGATACCCCGACCCTGGAGCTGTTCAAGGCCAAGGTGAACAAGGTCTTGAGCAACCTGGTCTAGTGGAAAGTGTCCCTGTCCATGGCAGTGGGGCTTGGAACTATATGACCCTTAAAGTCCCTTCCAACCAAAACCATTCAATGAATACGAATCTACTAATATCTTCCTGACTGGTGATACAGAAAAGGAACAGATGTGCAAATCCTTCTACATGACATCCTTTGACAGTAGCTACTCTATACCACCTGGCTTTAAGGACTGTCACCACTTGAAGACTATCCATTATGCTTTCCTAATTGCTCTTACACTGGGGAAGAAAGAAAAAAAAAAAAAAAAAGGCCTAGAAAATTCAACAGCCATACTACTACGTGGAAGCTATCACCCTGCCTACTTGTTCTTGAAGGAAAAAAAAAACAACCCTTCAGCTGTCCTTACTGTAGTTCTTAGAACAACTGTATTTTGCAAACTGAATATTTTTTAACAGGTCTGGGGATTAAGTCATCAGACTCTGAAAAGACAGGTGACTGCGCAAGGCCCTCACATTGCACAATGCAAAGTTTGCTTGAAGACCAACGCAAGTAACAGAAATCAATGGCTAATCTGCCCACTCAGTATTTTTTTGTGGATATCTAGAATCACAGAATGCCAGGGGTTGGAAAGGACCTCCAGAGATCACTGAGCCCAGCCTTCTTGTCAGAGCAGGATCACTCAGGGCAGATGACACAGGAACACATCCAGGTGGACTTTAAAAGTCTCTGGAGAACCTCAACGTGCCCTCTAAGAGCTTCTTAAGGCCTACATCAAGAACTTATCTTACAGGCAGAAGAGTGGCTGACGCGTCCTACCATTCAGTCCCTAGGAACTCCCTATGACGTAACTCACCCTGTCTCTGGCTGCTGTGCAAACTGAGAGGCACAGGACACCCAGGGCAGAGTTCTTCTGCCAAGGAAGGTGCACAGGTACATGGCAGATACAAGCATACCACCTCCCAAGGGCTGAGGGCTACTGCAGACCCAAAGGAGCCAGGGTTGGCTTGGGAGCCAGGGCTTTTAGGGGAATTCTTTAAACACATTCCTGCACAGCTTCTGCTGGTCCCGTTCCTATGGGCAGCTGAAGCTATTCTGGCTAGAAGCAAACATCCTTGCCAAGCTAGTTGCCTTCACTGAAAGAGGAGTGTGCATTTTACAGAAACAAAGATGAATTGAGCTCACTTTCTCCTACAGAAGTTTTGCTGGTGTGATTTTGTTTCATTTTATCCGCTTAGGTAGCTGACAAAAACAGAGCAGGAATCTTTATATAACATGTTGCAATTTCAAATGCTTCCTTGGATTTTCTGGCTCTTTATTAAACTGTACAGCATTTTTGCAGCTGCCACCTCTAATTAGCACAGGAACTGGCACCTTCTCTGTTGCTTTTACTTATTTGTTCATTTTAAAAGAGACTTTGAAACCGTGTATTAAGATATAGTGAAACACTACTGTATTAAAATAAACGTAAAGACCAGAATGTATCACACCTGACTTTTAAAATAGGTATTAATAAGCATACTCAGTACATGCAGAGTTTTTTTCCCCCTGAATAACCACTATTCTTTGTATCTCTTCTCATTAAAAATTAAAGCAAAAAATATCTGTACGCGCTCCCTGCTGCACACTTGTTTCATATTCAAATAGAAACCCCCAGAAGACCACCAAAACCGCCCGTGATGAACACTTCAACCTCCAGTGGGAAGTGGGATGAACACCATAAGAGGTTAAAACTTACTATTTTTCACCCTCCTCTCAAAAGAGTCTAAACCAAATCCTCCTGGGTCAGTCGTGACCTTGTAAACTCTGTATCTACCAAACCACATGCTTCCAGGAACAGCTTCAATCTTAAAGCAAGGATTACAAAAATGAGTTTGGGGTTTTGGTTGGGGTTTCTCCTTTTGAAGAACCCCCAAACACACATATCCTTACAATCAGTTCAATCCGTTCTCAGCTTTCCGAACCAGTGCATATCTATTTATTCTACAGGGTATACACACAGAATGTTTGAACAAAAAAAAAAAAAGTTAGCCATAGGTCAGACAATGCAGCTTGCTACGACTACACCCCTCGCTTGAAGGAAAACCCAGATTGATTCTGTTGTTTCAGCTGGTTGAAACGACAATGAAATAATTTCTCCTGCCTTCACTCTTGTAAAGAGAACAACTTCCCTTCTGACTGCTACCTAAATGTTTTCTGGCCCCTGAAAAAGTCAGTCATTGGTCAGGCTTTGCAAGCAGGCGCATCCCATACACCTTCTCTGGGACGCAATGGTGCACGCTCAACTCCTTATCCCTGCTGCTTCTACAGGGAAAAAAAAAGAATTAAGCCTGGAGAGCATCTGTCAGGCCACATCCTGACATCAGTCACAGAGCTGTGAGTTTACAGGACCACAGTACCAGGTTAACAATTTGCAAGCGATTTCACTTCTTGGACTCCATGGCAGCCCTCCATTTTGTCAACCGCCTCAATTTAAATGTTTTCCAAGTTGAGGGCAGAACTTCCAGCATTTCTTCAGGAGCATCCTCGACCATTTTAAGAGGTGGAAAGCTTCTCACGAGTTAACACTGTTTCCTAAAATTTTAGAACGGCAAACGCGCACGCCAAAGCTTATCAGCAGCCTCCCCAGACATCCCCTGCGGACGGTTTTGGGGCGCGCTTAAGCAGCCAGCGGTTTCCTTCTCACCCATTCCACCGGCGAGCTGCCTCCCCTCACCCGCAACGACAGCTCCCGGCTCTCTCTCCTCTCTCCCCTGCCTTTAGAAGGAGAGGCAGGTGGATATCGCGGGGTGAGCCACGAAGGGGCGACGAGGAGGA
>VWZI01018614.1:30357-68356 GCA_013396835.1 Psilopogon haemacephalus
CGCCAAGATGGCTTGAGGAAATTAAAAGGGGACAGTGATGGAGGGATGTGGGGATGCGACACGGCACCGAAAAGCCTAGGAAGCGGGGCAAGAAAGTTTGGGGGCGGATTTTTGTGTTTGTCTGTTTAAGCCTTCGGTTCCCAGAAGAACCCAAACGCTTACAAACAAGCGGGCAGAGCAGGAAGGCAGAAGGAAGGCAACGAGTGAGAGAAGAGTTTAGCTGGTCAGTAAACTTCAAGCTGCTGGGATGAGGTCATCGGTGTAAAAATAAAACGATGGCGTCAGTTGAAACCAATCCCAGTGAATGAACTCACCCGGGGGGTGAAGGTGGGGGGAGAGAGAGAGAAGAAGAAAAGGCGGAGCTGGGAGAGAGGATCCCTGCGAGGAGACGGAGGCACCGGGCGCCGCGGCGCAGCCCGAGTGGCGATGGCAGGGGGAGCGCCGTGACTGGCACAGGGAGCGGGGCACACGCGGCCGCTGACCCTACCCTCCGCCGCAGCCGCAGGGACGGCCCCTGGGAGGCGCCGGGGCCGCCGAGCGACTCAAACGAGGCGTGGCCGGAGCCATTCACCGCTTCTCGTCCGGTTGGGGAAGCTCGCTGGGCATGGCCTGCTCTCGCCCCGCAGCAGTAGTGTCTGCTGGGCCGGATCGGCAGGGGCCTGTGCCGCCTCAGCGTCCCCTTCCACCGTGGCGCCGGGGCCTGCGCTGGTCCTCGTCGGCCGGTCGGGCCCGGTGCTGTGAGCCTCGCCGGTCGTGTGGCGCAGCACGGCTGCCGTGGCGAGTCCTGTCCCTCTGCAGCCCCGTATCGCCGCTCCCGTGGTACAGCCGCGTTCCGCTCAGTACTGCCAGCTGAAGAACCCGCAGCGAAGACATGAACACTGTTCTATCCAGCGCAGTGTGGTGGAGAGCCGTTAAAGTGCGAAGGTGTCGCACCCTCTGTGTTAATGCTGATGTGAGCTGTTGGCTACATGGCACATTGAGGGCTTTTGTCCTGTAAATTACCTCGTAAGATAATTAATGTATTTTTAAAGTCTAAAGCGAATGAGGATGGTGAAAGTGAAGATACACAGAAACGCAGTTATTTTTGTCTAACACATATGTCTCCTGGCAGGAGCCAATGTTTACTAGCAAGTTTCATCCTTTGCAGGTTTCACGGAATCACAGAATTAACCAGGCTGGAAAAGACTTTCGAGTCCAACCTATCACCAACACCTTCTAATTAACTAAACCATAGCACTAAGTGCCTCATCCAGTCTCCTTTTAAACACCTCAAGGGATGGTGACTCCACCATCTCTCTGGGCAGCCCATTAACTGATGAGTCCCAAAGTATCCCTTTTCTAGGTACACCAGAATATTCTGCAGCCCCCTCTATCTCGGGTGCGTCACCTCCAGAGTCATTGTCCCTAAGAGGAACCTGTTGGCATTGCTAGATGTGCAGGACAACTTAAACATCAAAATTCAGACTCCAGCCAGTCATCTCTGTTGACTTTTGAATCCCTGCACTGTGCCACAGACCTTAGAAGACAGGATGAGAAAGACATGGGTGCCTACGCTCTTGGTGGCTACCTTTTCAGTGCCTAGGGAAAGACACGTGGCTATTACTCACGGTAGAAGTTTGTGGTTTGTGTTTCAGGAAGCAGGCAAATTATGCAGTAGTGGACTCTGTCCTGGCAAAATTGAACAAGAACCACCCTGATTAAGGGTCTGGTGTTAAGCAGTTGCAAAGTGTCTCATCTGAGGAACCCTAGTTGGCATTCATAGTGAACAGTTACTCTGCAAGAAGGTGCAGAGCTAGCGCAGGAGAGAGTTCTAAGCAAGCCAGTCTGCAGCAGGCAGTGACAAAAGCAAGCTCTGAGGCAATGAAGAAATGATGGTACAGCCATTTACAGCAGTGCAGCCACTATTTTGTATGTGTTAGTCTTGCAGTTTTGCCTTTTTGTTTCAGGTCATCAGTGCCCCTGGAGATACCTTTCACAACCCTCCCAAGTGGGTTTCACAACCCTCCCTCGTTGAAAGTCTTCACAGTTAACTGCTGCTTAATGGAGTTAGGCCTGACCCATTTTGCCGCCTGGGATCAGAGAGCATGCCAGAGGAGCTGGAGGTGACGGCCAGTGCCTCTGCGTATTCAGACCGGAGCAGTGCAGGAACACATAGTTCCAGCTCACAAAGAGTAGTGGGGAGCAGTGGAGAGGGTGTGCATGGTAAGGAGGAAAGACATTTCAGCTCTCTCTTCCCTCATGCTGCCTCAGCTCAGTGACACCTTATGTAACTGTGCTTTGTTTGTTTTTTTCTGTTTTAAAGGTTTCCTTACTGTACAGCTGTAAGACTGAAAAAGCAGTTGTGATCTTTTTTTGAAGTGTTTTTATTTTTAGCTGGAAAAAAAAAAAAAAGGGATATGTGCAGAAGCCTCTAGGACAGCAAGCCAAAGCTTTTTCAATACAGAGTCAGAGTATTTCTCTTATTTTAATGTAATTGAAGATGCAACTAAGCCGTGGTAAGATCACAATTAACTCCTGCAGGCTGAAGTTCTTACTAAGAATAACTTTTCATTTTCAGCTGAGCTTGAGCTGAGAATCTGCTCTGGGAGAGCACTGGATAGTGAAACTGTTCATGTTGCTAACCTGAAGACACAAGCTGAAGGAGTCTGAAGGACTCAGACACAGCAACATCTGATCCTGCTTCATGGGGATAAGCAGCCACGTCCTTTACCTCCTGCTCACAACAGGCAAAGTGTGCATGTCCTGGCAGCTGTCATGCCTCAGCTGGCAGGTGGTCACTTGTGAAGGAGCATGTCAGAGTCTAACTCCATCTCAACTTTTTTTTTTTCTTTTCCCCCCCTTCCCTCTTGGAAAGCCTTTCATGCCTTTCGTTCCTTCCTTGCACAGCAAGCTCCTGAAAACAATCTCAGCTGTAGAGCACACTCCAGGAACAGAGTGAGGCTTTAGTCTGGTAATACATGAACCATCTGAGAGAGGGCCTGTCTGGCTTTGCTGGTGTCCTTGCCTGCTGACCTCCCCTCCTTGGGTTGTCAGGAGTCTGTGATATAAATGACGGGGTCAGTATGAACTTATCAAGAACTTTATTTAGGCAATAAAAAGCAAGCAAGTAGCTCTGTGTGTGGGGGGAGTCTGCACTCCACCATCACGCATGCACACACACTTCAGTTCCTCTTCTTATACTCTTGGCCTTATACATATTCAAAACTATTCCCGGAAAAGGCAGTCTTTATTCAAAACAGTTCTTAGAACAAGAGGAGAGTGTGTTAATGAGTCCTAGGGATTATCTGCGCATCCCCTCTTTGCCTTGGTCATTCAGGAGGAAGTACACAGTCTTCTAGTCTTCCATATATGGCGTATGTTTATGCACTTAGGTTGTAACACACCTGCACCTGGTTTGGCAAAACAAGCTCATCTTTCTTGGTAATTTTCCGCTCAAGGTTCTTGCTAGTGTGCACTATTACACAAATCAGTCTCCCGTCTATCACAATCCCTCATCTTCTTTTGGATTGCATTGATTCATGATTTAGCCTCAAATTTAGCTGGGGCCAATTGGATTTCTATTGGTTTCTTTTCTTTATGTATTTGCAGCATCATTAAGGGGTGTTTATCCCCATCTTTTCTAGAATTTAATGGTACAGTTGTTAATGTCGTTGCCTGCATGACTTATTGTATTAATCTTATAAAAGAAGGAACCAGGCATGAGATTATTAATAGGCCAGCAAATACCCCTACTAGTACAACTCCAACTTTAGTAAACCAATCACCCCCCAACATACTCCCCCACAAATTTTCCAGATTTATTCCATTCCAAGTCTGCACTGGAACATATGCAATTTTCTTCATTTCCCTTACCAATTCACTAATGGGATTTCCTTGGTCACCTATTTCAAGACAGCAATTGGCTAAGTTAAATTTCCCACAAACCCCTCCTTCATGAGCTAACAAATAATCTAAAGCTAAGCAATTCTGATATAACGCAGTTCGCATTTTTGTATTCTGCTTTGCTACCAAATGCAAAGTGTTGCCGGTCTTATTTACTGTTATCTCTACTACGGCTTGTAACCTAATTATCCTATTTAACATATATATTGGGGTTCTATACCCCCAGAACCTGTCTTCTGCCCAAGTTGCAGAACCATGATATGCAATGATTCTTACAGGAGGCCACTCATTTTACTTCCAGTTTCCTATTTGAAGATCCCTCCAAACTCTCTGTAATTCATGTTTCAGTATATAATCATTCTATGATTCTATGATAATTTTACATCTAACCTTTCTGCCTTAGCAACAGAAAGAAGCTTGGTCAGATTGTCCCCAACACGCATGATCCTGTCCAATTCTTAGGTAGCCAAGCACAGGCCACTTTCCCACATATCCAGTAATATCCACTTGCGGCTGGCCATCCGTTCATAATTGTGCTACCATTGGTCCAGTTTCTCAGCTGGGATGGCATCTCCAAAGGAGTGCCCTATTTTCCCCATTCTTTTCTAGTTTCATTCCATTCATAGCCTCCTTTGCATTCCAAATTTCCTATTGACTGGCCAGCACCTAGTCTCTGCCAACAACTTCTTCTAATAATACTGGTTTGCAGGACCCACTGTTGTTTTCTGTTACCTTTCCCCACCTTCCAGATGCTGGGATCCAAAATGTTTGCCTCCATTGATTCCCAAGGCCATTGATCACCTTGATTAGTACCTCTACAAACATAAGTTAGTAACGTTTAAGGATTTTGCAATATTTGCTGCAAGATTTACAAAGAGATTGTTATCAACAGTTGGAATTTCATATTGAGCTCCTGTTTCTATCTATTGATAAAACAAATTAAACAATAATAATTTTGTAATTGACTCTGTACTTCATTCAGATAATGCTTATGTCCAATGCTACACCTGGGTCTTCCCCAATTCCATATATTTTTAATCCATAATTGCCCAAACCCTAGCGTTTCGGTTCCCTTGGATCCCTAATACTAAGATTTGCAGGATTATGAGTGTCAAAGCTACAATTTATAGGAGCCTGTAATGTCCTTAATTCAGAAGTTAAATTAATATCTGTACATAAATCAGGATATCCCCAAGATGGATTTGTGGGCCAACATACACAGGCCCAAGCTCTTCTTCTTCCATGAAAATGAGAAAGCCCTCTCCTTTCTTTCCATAGCCTAGGATCCGTGTGGCACCATTCTCTATTATGATTAGGGCACATATATTTGTCTTGGTTAGGATAATATTTTCTCCACTCCATACTACCACAGTTTGTCCATGAATCATCATCAATTGCACCACAGGCATCAAAGGAAACACATTGCAGGCTGGTGAGATTGGTGAAAATGCAACTTCTCCAAATTCATCTTCCATCTTTATTATTAGTTCCTACTTCTATCCACCATTGATAAGGTATTTCTTTTGGATCATAACAGACGGTTTTATTTCTCTCTTTACATCTGGCAAACTCAGTCGGATTTTGATAACAAGAGTCTAATTTCTGTCCCTTACATTCATAGATGGTGTGGTAGACAAGGGTTTGAGACACAATCTTTCTTCTCTGAGTTGCATAATGCAATCACTGCAATTTTGGGCTTTTCCTAGGGCTAGGAGGCTTGCCCCCAGTATACATAGAAGAGGTCTAGTCAGGGCCATGTTACTTGGCAGTCACAGCCCAAAGGGGTTGCAGCCCTTGGCAGACCAGGCTGGATGAAGCTCTGCCCAGCCTAATCTAGAGTAGGGTGTCCCTGTCCATGGCAGGGGGGTTGGAACTAGATGATCCTTGTGGTCCCTTCCAACCCTGACTGATTCTATGATTCTATGGCCTTCTTGAGGTACAGTACTGGTTCCCACTCTGGTCTTGCCCTCTTATTTTCTTCGGTGCCTGTCCTTGTTCCCTACTTTCTAATTCCCTTAGTCTCTTGACTCTTTCTCCTGCCATTTTTATTTGCCAGTTCTAATGTTGGTAACCAATGCTCAAGATATATGTCCCAATCTAGGTACAAACAAAGTTCCTTCCCACAAAAAATAAGTCTTTCTATTACAACAGGGTTACTTGGGCCTGGAGTCCGGTATAGCCTCTCCTCTCTTTCCTCAGGTGGCCAAAAGATCTCTCAACAGTCTTGACACAGGGAAGACGTTCTTAAGCAATGGCAATATCACTGTCTGTAGCAGTTTTGGCACCTACAGCTAATCCAGGCTAGATGTTCAGCAACCTGGTGTTTTGGGCATATTATGAACCAATCTAAATTCTTAGGAGGTAAGTATCCCCCTGTGGGTTCATAACCTACATCTGCCCTTAGTTCTTCAGGAGTAGCCAGTTTAGGAAATTCCAACTGTTACTTAGCTTATTGTCTTTTCAAGATTAGTTTAGTTTCTCCAGGGTCGGATGTCACTTGCCATTCTTTAATGGGTCCTTTTACTTGTGACGCATGAGTCCAACCCTTCTCTGCTGTTCAAACTGCTGAGTCTGTTGTTAACAGAACAAGAAAAGGTCCCTCCCGGAGAGGGAATAAAGTTTCTTCTTTCCAGATCTTAATTAACACTTTATCACCAGGTTGAATATTATGTATGGCGAATCCCAATGGTGGAGCTTGCGATAAAATCGCAACCTCCCTTAGTTCTTTCAATTGTTTCCCAATAGTTACTACATATTTTTGTATACTATAGTCCTCACTAATACTGTCATTTGAGGGCATTCCTTGGGAATATGGCATACTGTATAGCATTTCATAGGGAGAAAGTCCCGTTTCACTATGTGGCTTTGTTTTTATATTCAGTAGTGCCAATGGTAAGCATTTAGTCCATGGTAGCTGCGTTTCCACCATTAATTTAGCCAATTGTTGTTTTATGGTCTGGTTCATTCTTTCTACTTTTCTAGAGGTTTGGGGATGCCATGGAGTATGATATTCCCAATTAATACCCAACGCTTGTATTAACAACTTGATAACTGCAGAAGTGAGACGCACACCCTGATCAGAATCAATGTTCTGAATTATCCCATATCTTGGTATTAATTGTTCTAATAAAATCTTGGACATGGTTTGTGCGTTTGCTCGGACAACCGGCTAAACTTCTACCCACTGTGTAAGGTGGCCCACAGCTACTAATAGATATTTAATCCTCCCTACCCTTGGCAGTTCTGTAAAATCAACTTGGTATTCTCTCAAAAGGCCAATATGCCGTCTTCCTTCCTCCCACAGCTATCTGTCTAAACACGTTTTTGTTAACTTTTTGACATGTCAGGCATCCTTGCATTATTTGTTTTGCTATTTCATAAATCCCAGTACACCCATATTGTTTAAGGAATTGATCACTCAAAGCTTTAGTACCCCAGTGGGTTTGAGCATGAAGACTTTTCATTACCCTTCTAGCATAAGCCCTTGGTAATAGTTCCCTTCCATCTGAGAGAATCCATTTTGCTTCCTTAAATTCAGCCCCTAATGTCTTAGTATGTTGTATTTCGCTCATAATGTATTTCTTCTCTTCCTCTTTAGTCTTCTCTTTTAATATGTCTACTTTTACTATAGTCTGAGGTCATAATGCTGCCTCCTGAGCTTCCTTATCTAGGTTATTTCCCCTTACTTGATAGCCTATTCCTTTTTGATATCCCCTTATGTATACCGCTGCAACCTTCTTAAAGTATCTTAATGCCTTCAAGATTTTTATTAGTCCCTGGTCAATCAGGCCCTTTCCTTGTGTATTTATTAGTCCCCGCTCCTCCCAAATCTTACCAAAGGTATGAACAATCCCATAAGCATACTTTGAATCCGTAAATCCTGTCCCGGTTCTCCCTTTTAATAATTCTGATGCCCCGTATAAGGCATATAATTCACAAGCTTGAGCTGACCAGGCAGCACTCAATGGACCTGATTCCATTACCACTAAGTCACCGTTAATTACTGCATATCCCAATTTTCTTCTTCCTTCAATTACACAAGATGACCCATCAATAAACAACTTTTCCCCTTCATTTAGTTAATTTCCTCAAGATCTGGTCTGATTTTAGTTTGTAACTCTGTGCTAGTTTGAACTAATTGGAGGACTTGAATGAGAATTTAGACTATAGGCTGAGAAAGGAAAACACTGATGGTGCTACTTCACTCATAGCTTAATTGAGAAAGAAAAAAAAAAATGTTTAAGAGCTGTAACACAAACATAGATAAGTCAGACTGCTTCAGACCGCTTTGGGCTGTGGCTGCTCTTCCTGCATGGCTCTTTCTCCCTGCCTTTCATAGCTGGATCTGAATAATTCCACTAACTTCTTTCCTGCTGCTAATCCCCCTGGTTGATTTAGCTCCGCCTATCTGCTGCACAAAACAGATGGTGAGATAAGATTGGGGAAAGGGGGAAGGTGGTAGGATGGTTGCTTACCCCTTTTAGGGATTTTGATCTCTGGGAGGAGTGTGGTGTTTCTGTATTACCTTTTTACTGTATATATCTGTAAATATCTGTTATACATTGTGAATATCTGCTTGTATATTGTGCAAAGCTGTAAATATAAAGCTTCATTTACTAACTTCCAGCCGACTGAGTCTTAGCCTGGGTTATTTCAAAGTGTGTGAGGGGCAGCTAACTGCCAAACCTCCACAAACTCTACTACTACTGTACAATTATGTTGAAGGTTATCTCCAGGTTCCCCGAATAAAAACTGCGTGGGACTTTGCACTGAGGTTGTTTTAAGTTCCAAATCTGGGGAATCGAATCAAGATTGTCTCATATTTCAAGATTCTACTGTCTGTCAGCCACTTCTCTGCTCTTTGTTGTGACACTCCCCTTACATTGTGTGGTGTATAGACTTTGAGAGGGGCATTAAAAGTTTTTTTTACTGGCCTCTTTTACTAATAATGCAGTTGCCACTAGAGCTTGCAAACAAGCCAGCCATCCTCAGCTAACTGGGTCCAGTAATTTTGACCAATATCCCACTGGCTTTCTGATTCCTGTGCGATCCTGCGTTATAACTCCATATGCAGTTTTATTAGACGTATTCACAAAAAGATAGAACGGTCTATCCAGATCTGGTAAACTCTTCACGGGTACCTCTATCAACATTCTTTTTATTACTTCAAATTTCTCTTCATCCTCTGAATACCATTTAATTTGATTATTTACCAATTTCTCATATAAAAACTTTCCTTCCCAACTGAATCCCTCAATCCAAGGTCTACAATATCCAAAAAATCCTAATAACTGCCTTATCTCTTTCTTTGATTGTGGAGGTTGCAGAGACAAAGTTCCTAAGACCCTCTCAGGGTCTAATTTCTTCCTCCCCATACTAAGCCTGTGTCCTAGGTATTTCACCTCTTGCTCCGCAAATTGCAATTTAGAGAGGGATACTTTTAATCCCTTTTCCCTGAGAAAATACAATAATTTGATTGTTGCTTGTCGATTGTCAGTTTCAGTTTCCCCTGCTATCAGCAAATCATCCACATATTGTAGTAATTTAGTATTCCCTGGAGGAGTGAAAGATTGCAGTATTTTCTCCAAGGTCTGCCCGGATAAATTTGGTGTTTCTGTGAATCCCTGAGGTAAAACAGTCCACTGTAATTGTTGTTTTCAATGTATTTCTGGATCCGTCAATGTCTCATCAAGGGGACATGTCCAGAATGAATCTTTTAAATCTATTACACTATACCAAACATGTTTAGGAAATAAATGACTTAATAAGGTATAAGGGTTAGCTACCACAGGGAATTTGCTAATTGTTCTCTGATTTACAGCCTTTAGATCTTGCACCATCCTATAACACCCATCTGGCTTTTTCACTGGTAATATTGGTGTATTATGAGGAGACATACAGCATTCTAGAGTCCCCTTTTCTAAAAGTCTATCAACTATAGATTTCAATCCTTTCCTTCCCTCCAATGAGATTTAATCCTTTTGGGAAGGTGAGGGTCCATTATTTGGGGGTCCACTATTGGGTTCATATCTGATTTCCCAGCCATGGGTCAATGGCTTCCTCGTCTTTGGTGGTGAGGGCAGACAGTCATATTTGCAATCTTCCCCCTTGGGTATGGATGTTCAATCTCAATTTTAAAATGAAATCTCTCCCTAAAAGGTTGTGTTCTGCCTCTGGCACTAAGAGGAGGTCATTCAAATAAATTTTATTTTTGGACTCTATTTCTACACTCTCTAATACTGGGACTTTAAAGGGCTCCTCTTTTGCTCATACTACAACCATATTTTTCTTTCCCTCTTTAATCCCTTGAGGGAGTTTTTGGATAGTAGATTTCTCTGCCCCTCTATCAACTAAAAAGGATATTTCTTCTTTTTGGGGACCTATCAATAACTTTATCAAGGGCTCATTGAATGTTGAAGTTCCCAGAAGGTATTGCCTCTGACACCCCTATTCTTCCTTGAACATTTTCTCATCTTGCTCATGTTTGTGGCAATTTCTCGGAATGTGCCCCTTTTATTACAATAATTACAGCTTAGGACACCACTTGTCTCTCCCCGACTTTGTTGAGGCTGGGGGGTGTCCCTGTTGACCTTGGCTTTTCAATGGTTTTTGTCCTGAGTTTCTGACCTTCTCTAATTGCCGCAACAAAACTTTTTGCTTTTGCTTTCTGCTTTTTCTTGTCTCTCCAAACATACACCTTCTGCACTTCTCTTAGTAAATCCTCTAATTCTTTCTCCTGCCAGTCATCCAGTTTTTCCAATTTTCTTCTAATCTCTCCCCATGATTTTGCCACAAATTGGGTTCTTAATAATGCTGTGCCGGCCAAGGTATTCAGGTCTATGCCCGACTGTATTTGGAGACTCTTTCTCAATCTTTCCAGCCACTCTGTTGGGGACTCATCTTTTCCTTGTTGTTCACTAAATGCTTTATTAATATTCTGTGACTGTGGAACCGCTTCTCTAATACCCTGTATGATTATTGTTCTCAAATCCCTCATATTTTGTCAACCCTGGACTTGTTGATGGTCCAAATGGGGGTCAACATTTGGCCACTTTTGATCTCCTGGTGGTCACACCTGATTTTGTCTTTCCCATATTCTCATTCTTGCTTGCCTAATCATTCCTTTTTCTTCTGCAGTAAACAAAATGCCCAGAATAGACTGCATTTCTTCCCAGGTATATGTGTTGGCTCACAAAAATTGGTCCAACTTTTCTGCTACTCCTAATAGATCATCTAGGAGGGTACCCATTTCTTTTTAAGAGTTTCTTACATTGGATGTGTTTAATGATACTGTCACAAATTTGATGCCTCCTTGGTTCCCCCCAAAGCATTCTTAAAGGATGCAGTCCAGCTGCCCCTTGATCATCATTATTACCTAATTCTACACTTGTTCTACTTCTATTTCTATGTGCTGGAGGAGAAGGAGGGGGTGTCTGTGTCAGGGCTGTTGGTATAATGGGAGGAGTTGGTGGTAATGGCAGGGGAGGGACTACCCCAGGTCCTGGCGTACCCTGGGGTAGACCTGCCTGAGATAATCGATTACCATTTTGTGGATATGGAGGCAGTAAATTGTCCAATGGCTCCCATTTTAACTCCTCCTCTTTTTCCCCTTCCTTAGTTTTTAGAGTTAACACTGAAGTTGGAAAAAGGCATGAAGCTCTTATCCATAAAGCAGCATAGTCACTTTCCTCCTGATTGAAGGGTTCCTTTGAGTTGATGTAGATATTTAATGCTCGGCAAACCCAATCCTCAAAGGATCCAAATGCCGGCCAAAAGATGTGGTCTTAAGGATTCCTTCAGCCAAATTTTCATACAATATTGGACCATTTTTTGTTTGTTTTTTTCCTTTTCTGGGGCCCCTATCATTCTACTATTTTATCATTAATCCTAATGGACTTTCTGGTGGTATATCTGGTAATTTGCTCCCTTTCTTTGGGTCACAGGCTTTACTTTTTCTTTGGCCCATCCTCAGAACTTGATTCAAAAGTTCTCTTTCCCTGGCTGTCTCTGTGTTCAAGAGTGTCTTGCAGATGTAGTGTAATGTACCCACCCAGAAATCCTATTGCAGTTGCTTTAGTCTTTCACCAGCCAAGTCCCTCACAGAGTATTAGAACCATGGTTAGAAGACCTCTGCACTCGCCTTGGAACTAGGTTCCATCTCAGTCACACTCTTTCACACACTCAAGCAACGGAATCCCACCCAACCAAATGGTATACCTTATACTTATGAATCAGTCATCTTTGTTTGGATCTTCCCATGCAGAATTATGGGCTATTTACTGCAGTTTCTCAGGGAGCTCTCAAAATTCTTTGCTTGCTTTTTATTATTTGTGATGGTGTTGGTCCCAGCCCAGGCCAGGCAGGAGCCACTTATTGTGGGGTGCCCCTCCTTACCTTAATCAGGGTCTGGGGTCCAAGACCTTCACGTCAGGATCACCAGAATAATATAAATTATGGGGTTAATATGAACTTATCAAGAACTTTATTTAGGCAATAAAAAGCAAAAAACCAGCACTGAGTGCACGGGGAGTCTGCACTCCACCAACACACGCATGCACACACACTTCAGTTCCTCTTCTTATACTCTTGGCCTTATACATATTCAAAACTATTCCCGGAAAAGGCAGTCTTTATCCAAAACAGTTCTTAGAACAAGAGGAGTTTGTGTTAATGAGTCCTAGGAATTATCTGCACATCCTCTCTTTGCCCTGGTTGTTTGGGAGGAAGTATGCAGTCTTCTAGTCTTCCATAATATGGTATATGTTTATGCACTTATTTTTTAATACACCTGCGCCTGGTTTGGCAAAACAAGCTCATCTTTCTTGGTAATTTTCTGCTCAGGTTTCTTGCTAGTGCACACTTTCACATGAATCAGTCTCCCAGCTATCACAGTCTGTCAATTCCATTAAATGTGTTTTAGTACATTTCTGGCAATGGATTATTTTTTCCTTCAGCATTTACTGCCCCTTTTTGGCAACATGGTACTGAAAGAGTTAATGTTAGCCTCTGCTTCTATTGCCTCCTTATCAAGTTTATGAGATAACAAGACCTGAAGTGCCTGTATGGGGTAAAACAAGGGCAGAAGAGATTTTGGTGGTTATCCAGCAGGCTCTGCAAGAGTGCTTGAACTTTGACACTCCTCCATGTCCTACCAGTTCATGCCTTGCTCCTGGCAGGAGTAGCTGTGTCATCCCCCTCACTGCCCCTATTGTTGAGGGGCCAAGAAGGGGGAATAGGTAGGTCCCTTCAAGAGCTGGAGGTTGTGCACCTTGTTTACAAATACTCCATTTATTCATAAAAGCTGCCCTAACTTTTTGTTCCTTTTACAGCTAATGGGTCTTGTGGCACTTCACCTGGTTAATCAGTTAGCAGTGATTAAACAGAGGAGAGATGAATGACAGCCTGAATGACATCATGTTTGCTGCGTGCTGGGAGGGAGTGGTTTGCTAGGGGAACCTCTTGTGAAATAAGTGAGAACTGAACTTAAAGCACAGAATTTACCACATTTTAAAATCCCCTTGTGGGTGCTCACTTCCTCCATAGGCTGAAGTGGGGCTGTTGAAGGGGTTACCATTCCCAGACAGGTCTCAGTTGCTGTTACAGTTGTCTTCTACCAAAGGTTACTAACTCTTTTGGCTACCTGCAAGGTGTTCATGCAATCCCTCCCAAACCTGTTTGGGCCAAAGTCAGCCAGAGTAGCTTAAACTGTTTAAATAGATGTCAGCTGAACTTTTTTGTTTTGGCTCACGTGGGGAGTTTGGCTCAACTAGGGGAGGCCCAAGTTGGCAGATGGGAAGTGAGGTGACCTTTTCATAGACAGCTTCAGGGGCAGTGGGTAGTTAGGCGTAATCTGCTTTCAGAGCTGTACCAGACATAACTGTTAGCAACAGCTCTTCAGGATATTTAAATATAGAAGGGTCACTAAGATACCCATGTTGAAACTTCATAGCAATTTTAGATACTCCTGGATTTGCTGGCATAGAGAGCAGGGTATGGCAATTGGAACAGCACAGACTTGTGGAAGAGCAGCAAGAGGAATATTAGGATTTGGAAACTGGTAGGAAGAGAGGATGTAGGACTTGAGAGTAGAGAAGGAGATGAAGAGAGAAAATTTTACAGATGGATATCAGTGGGAGACCTCAGAGCTCAGCCTAGAGAGGCGGAATTTGAGTCCTATAAGAAATGCAGGCATCAGAGATGCAGAGTAACAATGCTCAGGGAAAAGGGTGAGTTGAGAACAACCAGTATCTCCCCGTTCTTCCCTTCCATGTGTGCCTTGGGAAGTTCTATGCCCTGTGGAAAATGCTTAAACAAAACCAGTCTTACTGGTCTGTCACTGCAGGGACTTTTCCTACCCCTACTTCCCTGTAGCTCCTTGAGCACTGCCAGCATGTCAAGCAAACTGGGCTTAGTATGCAAGTGGAGAGCTCTAGGCTCAGTGCAGATATGTGGTTTTGAGCTTGGAGAAGTGTAAGACAGGATGGACAGTCTTCTTCTGTAGGACTGCAGTGAATCATTTAGAGCAGTGAAAGAGAAAGACAGAATTCCAGGAACCAAAGTACCAGAAAGTACAGAGAAAAAGGAAAAGCATCAACTGCCTAATTCCCTGCATCTCCTTATCTTATGAATCCTATATCCATTACTCAGGAGGAGTTTATATGATCACTATCTCTATAGTTTCTGAGTCCCCTTTACATTTGTAAGTCTTTTGTGGAACAGAAAGAGAATCATCATCCTGTGTTTTATGGGTGTGAGTTGCTGAGATAGCATAACTCATTCATGGTGGTCTAGCAAGCTGGCTGCAGATCAGAGAACTGAACGAAGTTCTCTTCAATTCCATGTCTCATCAGTATCTCATCCTCTCTTCCCTCTCTCTAAAGAATAATAACTTCTTTTTACTCACCTAAGCAGGCACATTTTGTACAATTTAAACACTTGCACAAAGGTTTGGTTGCAGTTGGACACACACATACACAAAGGCTGAGACACAACAGAAGACAATGAGAAAAGGCAACTCCAGAATGGCTCAGGGTGAAAGGGAACTCAGAGCTTATCTACTCCAATCTCCCCACTATGGGCAGGGACACCTCTCAACTAGACTTGACTGCTCAAGAACTCATCCAGCCTGGCCTTCAACACCACCAAGAAGGCAGCTACAAGCTCCCTGGGCAGCCTATCCAGAGTCTGACCACTCTTGTACTGAAGAATTTCTTTCCAAGATCATAACCCTGCTCTCCCTCAGCTTCAAACCATCCCCCCTTGTCCTGTCTCTAGACACCCTCATGAAAAGTCCCTCTGTAGTCTTCCTGTGGGATCCTTTAGTGATTGGAAGGCAGTTCTAAGGTTCCCCTGGAGTCTTCTCATGTCCAGGCTGAATGACTTCAGCTTCTTCAGCCCATCCTTATAGCAGAGGAAGAAGTACTAGTTTTGGGTTCTATGGAAGTGCTTTCTAAAGCTTTGGGGCTTTTAATCAATCCTAGCAATCTTGAATAGAAATTTGACATCATAATAAATATTCTTTACAGAAAAGAAGCATAATAGCACATCACCAGGAAACAGAACAATGGGATGGTGTTCTCCAGAGACAGCAAGTTCATACAAATCTACAGCCACCGAGAAACTTAACTACTAAGTTTTCTCAATTTTCTTGTACTTTTATACATATATATGAAATATTTAAATAACAACAACAAAAGTTCTACATTAAAAAATTAAATCACAAACACATTCCAGAAATTCAAAGAGTTGCTGCAATAAACACTCCACCCTCACCTGCTGTCTTTTATCTCTTACTCACTTGCTAGTCTGTAGGCTGATGGAAATCAGCTTGTAATGGGCTGTGAGCACAGATGGTTGTAAGTCATCACTGCTCAACTAACATCGAAGCTACTATGCAAATTTCTATCTGAAGAGCAGTTTTCCATGTTTATGTTTTGTTTATGGCCAGTGATGAATCGGAACTAAAATGTGTTTTTGTTTATGATGAGTGCAATATAAAATGTGTGAGGTATTTGACTATTCATATCCTTCTTTTTAACCAGCTGATTCTTCAAATGATTGTAGAATCATATCATAGAATCACAGAATATTTACGGTTGGAAGGGACCTCCAGAGATTGTCCAGTCAAAGCTCAAGACCTCATCCAACCCAGCCTTCAACACCTTGAAGGAGGGAGATACTGTACCCACAATGGTAGAAGCATGGAGAACTTCACAAAGACAGCAGCCAGTGTGTCACCCTCAGGTTACTATGATATGCATCTTCTGATTGACTCACAACAATCAGGAAACCCCTAAAGTTAAGACTCTCAGGGAGGAGGCATCCACAGCCTCCCTGGGCAGCCTATTCCAGAGTCTAACCACCTTCACACTGAGAACTTCTTCCTAAAATCCAGTCTAACCCTGCTCTCCCGCAGCTTCAAACCATCCCCCCTTGTTCTATCTCTGGACACCCTCAGGAAATGTCCCTCTGTAGCCTTCCTGGAGGATCCTTTCAGGAACTGGAAAGCAGCAATAAGATCCTCCCAGGATCTTCTCTCTAGGCTGAGCAGCCCCATCTCCCTCAGGCAGTTCTCACAGCAGAGGTGTTCCAGCCCTTGAATCATCTTTGTGTCTCTCTCTTCTCTGGAATCATTAAAATGCACTTAATTGATTAAAAGACCTCATGTTGAGAAGAAAAAAGAAAAGAAAAGAAAAGATAAAAGAAAAAAAGAAAAGAAAAGAAAAAAAAAAAAAGAAAATAAAAGAAGAAAAGAGAAAGCAGGAAAAGACAAACACATAATGGAAATGAAAAAAACCTGTAAATTCCAAAAGGGAAAATAAACCCAAGTTAATTACTATTTGTTGCTGTGGGAAAGAAGGGCAAGAGCACTACAAATACCCACATTTAGAAGCTTTCATTCATATAAAACTTTTAAGTGGATAACCCCCAGAACATCAATATTTTTCCTCATAGTAAAAACATTCACAGGGGAAAGAGAAGAAAACAACAAAAACTTTTAACTCTGAAGATTGTTAGTCAGAAAACTGTCAGTCTGGTAGCGGCCCCATTGTAAACAACAGCCAGCAGAGTTTGTCGAGAAGGACAGGTGAAGAAAATATCACATTACAGGGAAAAGAAGCATGTGAAGATTTCAGAGCCTATCCTTTTTATTTTGTTTAGGATGCCAGGTTGGAATAGGCCTATTTTAGTAGCAGTCTGAGTCAAAACTCCAAGGTGAAAGTGAGGTGAAGGACTGCTTGTTTATTTTTGTTATAACTTCCATGCCTCCCCTCCTGATGCTCAGGAACAAGCTGTCTGTTAGGTATAGGTACAACTCCTTTATCTCCAGGGATGGGGGGACATGTGGGAGGTTAAAAAACTTGCCAGGTATGTTTCAGCCTCAGAGCATTTTGCCCCATGTTCTTCTTGGAGCCACAAGAAGAATCATTAATATACTAAAAATGCTTAAAGCCCTGGTTTGTGTTCAGTCTGCAAAAACAAAGGGAGAGTAAAGCATAGGGCTGCCAATGCAGGGCTTCATTTCTTGTGGCAAAGTCTACCTCAGACTTCTCAGGGCTGCACTCACCTCACATCTACACTTGGCTTGTTGATACTCTGCTCATTAAAAAAAAAAAAAAATTCAATCCACTGATCAGGTGAGTTCCAGATAAACTCCCCATGAGTATGAATCTTCATGACCATTTAAATCCTAAATGGGATATTATGGAATCAAATGGAGTAGAAAGCTTTTTTAAGAAGGGCAATTTCTGATGGAGGACCTGACTTTCCAAGACATGAGTAGCTCTGAGAAAAAATAATACTTTGGTGAGTTATGAGAAGCTCCCCATGAGCCAGCAGTGCCTTCATGTAGCCCAGAAGGTAGCCCTGTGCTGCGCTGCGTCAAGAGAAGTGGGGCCAGCAAGGCAAGAGAGGGAATTCTGCCCCTTGTCTCTGCTCTGCTGAGACCTCACCTCTGGTACTACCTCCAGTTCCAGCATAAGAAGTACACAGAAGTGATGGAGAGAGTCCAAAGGAGGCCACAAAAATGGTCCAAGGGCTGGAGTACCTCTGCTATGAGAATAGGCTGAGGGAGCTGGGGTCGTTCAGCCTGCAGGAGAGAAGACTCTGGGGGGACTTTAGAGCTGCCTTCCAATAGCTGAAGGGATCCTCCAGGAAGGCTGCAGAGGGACTTTTCCTGAGAGTGTCTGCAGACAGGACAAGGGGGAATGGTTTGAAGCTGAGAGAGAGCAGGGTTACACTGGATTTTAGGAAGAAGTGCTTCAGTGTGAGGGTGGTTAGACTCTGGAATAGGCTGCCCAGGAAGGTTGTGGCTGTCTTGTGCCTGGGGATGTTGAAGGCCAAGTTGGATGAGGCTTTGTGCAGCCAGGTTGAGTTTGAGAGGTGTCCCTGCTGATGGTGGGAATGTTGGAGCAAATTATCTCTGAGATCTCTTCCAACCTGAGCCATTCTAGGATTCTATGATATTTCTTGGCAACTGTATAAGCTTGGAAGATCTTCCTAGACAGGAACATATGGGAACAGATTCTTTTGAGACCCTGTCAGTGGAGACTTTTATGGGATAACGGTAGATGCAACTTAAGATCCATTACATGAAAGGGAAAAGAAGTCTTTGTCAGAAAGGTCTGTCTAATGACTAAGTTGTGTAAATTGTATCTTTATTCACTTGTTATTTGGCAGTGGGACTGACAAATTGTCAGCTACAGTTTAGAAAAAATAGTTACTGAAATTGATGACTCATTTGAAATGCCTTCTTACCATATACTGCTAGCAGCAGATCAGGATGCAGTTACACAGACGCTGTCAGCTGGACATCACTGAATGAAGGGTTTGGTCCCATTTGGTTTATGGTATGTGAGTGAACCATTGCAGGGGCAACATGGGAACAAGGATTCACAGCAGCAGATGGGGAAAGAATAAAGCGGTGTGTGTCAGTCGCAGGCCCTGCTCAAGAGGTGTACAAAGTTTGAGCATAAGCAGATGATTTGGTCGAGTCCATCTAATAAGTTGCTGATGCCAAGAGTGATGCCCTAGCTCACAGCTTCTCATCCTGTGTTTCTATGTGTGAGCTCCTGCCCCTTCCTTTGCTGTATGTATAGCATTGTTAGTGAGTGATGTGAGCTGATTCATCTTGCCAATCTAGCAGAAGCAGAGCGAATTCCTCTTTTTAGCATTCATTGGGCTGGTGTTTGCCAACCAGTAATATTGGAAAAGAGCTCTTTACAATGAGAGTGGTCAAAGACTAGAGCAGACATATAGAGAAGTTGTGGTTTCTCCGTCCTTGGGGATGGTCAGTGCTGGAATGGACAAGACCTTGAAACTTTGGAGTTGCATTTAATGTTGAAGTTGGCTCTGTTGTGTAGAGGGTTTAGACCATCTAGCCTCCAGACATGCCTTCCAGCCTAAATAATTATATCACATAAAGGGGACAGTCAGGATTCCTGTGTCTTATCTCCTTATCTTAGACTAAGAAATCTCAGTGCATCAGTATCCCTGGCTGGAAATGTATCAGTCAAACACCAAGATAGTCCTGTCATTATTATGACATTTCTATGAATAAGTTCCTTAAAACAAAGCTGTTTTAGGAGGCAGGTTGCTTGGATGGTATAAGTTGCTAACTTAAAATACAGAGATATTGTAGGGTTGATCTCATTATTGTTAAACCAAACATCATAAAGCCAGGTTATTAAATATGAATTTATACTGTAGAAATTACTAAAGTAATGTATCATAGAATCATAGAATGGTCTGGGTTGGAAGGCACCACCAAACCTCATCCAGTACAACCCCCAGAGATCTGTCCTTGAATATCTCCAGGAATGTCGCCTCAACTACCTCCCTGGGCAACCTGTTC
Organism: Psilopogon haemacephalus; assembly: GCA_013396835.1. Taxonomy (NCBI): domain Eukaryota; kingdom Metazoa; phylum Chordata; class Aves; order Piciformes; family Megalaimidae; genus Psilopogon; species Psilopogon haemacephalus. The sequence continues at coordinate 50,093 of VWZI01018614.1, forward strand.
CGGTGTTCCACCACCTTCATGCTACAGAACTTGTTCCTAACATCCAATCTAAATCTGCTCTTCTCTCACTTCAAACCATTGCCCTCATCCTGTCACTGCAGGCCTTTGCAAGCAGTCCTCCTGCAGCCTTCTGGGAGGCCCCTTCAGTTGCTGGAAGGCCACTGTTAGGTCTCCCTGGAGCCTTCTCCAGGCTGAACAACCCCAGCTCCCTTAGCCTGTCCTCAAAGCAGAGATGCTCTTTCCCCCCGATCATTTTTGTGGCCTCCTCTCGTCCTGCTCCATCAGGTTCATGTCCTTCCTGTGTTGAGTGCTCCAGAGCTGGATGCAACAGTCTAGAAGAGGTCTCAGCAGAGCAGAGCAAAAGGGCAGAATCCCCTCTCTCTGCTGGCAACATCTTGCCCTTTACCTAACGGATTATATAACACATTGTTAATTACCACACTTGAACTTACTCTTTTGTCTGATCTTCAAAATCTCAATTAGCTTTACAGCAAGCTGGGTCTGATGGCTAGTTTAGAGCTGCTGAAGATCTCATTCTTTAGGAGCTCTTTTGTATCTCCTGTACTCAGTTGAAGATGTCCACGTGAGAATCAATTGGTCACACCAGAAAACAGACATCTGAAGCTTGGTAGTATCATACATCCATGAGTCTCTGTTGTGCCCAGCCAAACCATGTTTGGAAGAGTGAACTTGTGAGACACTCTGCCACTCAATCTCCAGGTGGAGCAGAGCTGATCAGAATCAAGCTCACTCTTTCAGTACATCTCTCTGCTACCAGCCAAAACAATGCAGTTTCTTCTGGATGATTAGTTAATGGGAACGTTATTCATACACTCAGAGCATGACATTTCCTATTCCTTGTCCACAGTTTGAGGGTTAAAGGATATAAAAATACTTAGGAATTTGCCACCTGTCTACAGAAGACATTAGAGGGGGGAAAGAGTCAGTTGTATTCCACTGAAGAATGCTGTCTGAGGGGCTCCGAATAACATCTCTGAGACTGTTAGGGGAGAATTTTTCCATAGCAGTCTCAATGCAGGCTCAGCAATAGGGTCTTTCGTCCCTGACACAGACATTTAAAGGACATTAAGATGGATAGCAGGAGAAGGAGAGAAGTGAATTATTTCACTGGAAAAGTTTACAGTGCTGTGGGCCCGACGCTTGATTGAACAAGACAAGTTACTAGACAGCTAAGGAGTGCAATCACAGTGAACATTTAGCAAACAGCTGTTGATCTGTGCATAGATTCACTTCCTTGCATAATGTTTATATCTGACAGTTGGCTAGTAAACAACTCATTTGTGTGAGGAACTGGGGATGGGAAAAAACAAACACACACACATGTCCCACATCTGCACTGCTTCTTGTTAAATACATGTCAGATTGATAGCAAAGGTGCTGGGACTCTGGAATAGGCTGCCCAAGGAGGAGGGAACCACAAGGTGTTCAAGGCCAGGATGGATGAGGCCTTGATCAGCCAAGTTTGGTTGAGAGGTGTCCCTGCTTATGGTGGGGCGATTGGAGTAGGTGAGCTCTGAGGTCCCTTCCAAACGGAGCCATTCTAGAATTCTCTAGGGTGGAGAAGAAAAGGCTCTAGGCAGACTTAAGAGCAGCCCACCCAGTACCTGAAGAGGGCTCCAAGAAGGCTGCAGAGGGACTGTTTGCAAAGGCCTGTAGTGACAGAATGAGGGCAATGGTTTGAATGAGAGAAGAACAGATTTAGATTAGATGTTAGGAACAAGTTCTGTAGCATGAGGGTGGTGGAACACTGCAACAGATTACCCCCGGAGATATTCAAGGTGGCTCAACAGGGCTCTGGGCATCCTGATCTACTTCCCCCCTGCTTACTGCAGAGGTGTTTGGGCAAGGTGACCTTTGTACGTTCCTCCCAGTCCTAACCACTCTGTGATTCTATGATTTTATGATGCTGTAATTCTATGATTCTATTCTGTAGCATGACATCAGTTGGTTCTGTGAGATGACCACTGAGCAGTCTGCTCACAGCATCTGTAATTAGCTGCTTGCCTCCAAGTTGCAGTGATTTTGAGAAGCAGACCAATGTAAAGGCTTTAAATCAGCCACTGGAGATGCCTTTGGAACCACATGGACTAACATCTAACATGGGCACCAACACTACGTACCTATGTATGGGCTTCCTCCTGCAGTTTAACCTGTACGTTAAAATCATGGAAAAGGCATGGAGAAAACTCATGCTTGTCCTGTTTGAAAACAGCTGTGTGGTCTTGAAGGATCCATGCTTCTCTTGATACAGGTTTACCATCTTTGAATTACTTCACAGCATCATTTAGCTCTTTTCTAGAGATGTCCCCCAGGAGACTGAAACCACGGAAGGTCCCTTGTGGAGTGACAGAGGGGGAGCCATTAGGAATGAATAAAGCTTTGATGCATGCTGCTCCTGAGCCTGTCAGAGGAAAGGGGCAGAGTGCCACAGAGAGCTAATGCTGCATGCAGAACCACACTGCACAGTCTGACCATGGATGTTTTGTAACACGAGATAGCAGAGACATAGACAAAGTGGCTGTTTTATACAGTTTTCTGACACTCTGCTGTCAGTCCCCACTAAAAATCCCCAGTTTGAAATCCTTATGGGAAATGCTGGGGTAGAAGTTAAAAATGAGGCAGTCTGGTTAAAACCCAGGTAGCTGGATTTTGGTGTTTACCAGTGGTTCATGTACCCTGTTTCCTTCTTCTCTTGGATCAGTCTTGTCCAAAAGTTATTTAGCAGTATTATAACATTTGAAAGGGGGAAAAAAAAAAAAAAAAGAGTTCAGAGTGTGGTTTTCAGTTTAAAATATGGTCCTTTTAAACACAGGGGAACCCACCCAACCCCCAGGGCTTGTACTTTTTTTTTTTTTTCCAAACTACTCAGTATTTTCTAATTTTGATCTTCTAGAATCATAGAATCCTAGAATGGCTCAGGTTGGAAAGGATCTCAGAGCTCATCTACTCCAACCTCACCACCATAGGCAGAGACATCCCTCAATGATGAACTCAAGGGCTCATCTGGCCTGGTCTTGAACATTCCCAGGCAAGACGCAGCTACAACCTCCCTGGACAGCCTGTTCTAGAGCCTCACCACCATCCTACTGAAGAACATCTTCCTAAGATCCTGTATAACCCTGCTCTCCTCAGCTTCAAACCACTCCCCCTTTTCCTGTCTCTACACACCCTCAGGAAAAGTCCCTCTGCAGCCTTCCTGGAGGATCCCTTCAGGTACAGGAAGGCATCTCTAAGGTCCTGGAATCTCTTCTTCTCTAGGCTGAACAAGCCTAGCTTCATCAGCCTGTCCTCATAGCAGAGGTGCTGCAGCCTTTGGATCATCTTTGTGGCCCTGAGTTACCAAGAAAGAGGAAGAGCCCTGGAGCAGGCTACCCAGACAGGTTGTGGAGTCTTCTTCTCTGGAGACTTTCACAACCTGCCTGGATGTGTTACTGTGTGGCCTGGCCTGGGTGATCCTGCACTGGCAGGGAGGTGGGACTTGATAATCTTTCAAGGTCACTTCTATTTCCTACCATTCCTTGATTCTATGATTTATGAAAGTAGTTAAAGTCACCATGAAAGTCCTCTGACCCACTTACAGCACTGATCCAGCTTGCTGTACGAGTCCTACATTTTGTGCTCGAACTGCGTGGAAACCTTGTTTGTGCCCTTGAACAAGGCCATGGTATCAGACTGAGATTAGTTAATGTTTTGAGTGTGAGCAGAGCCCATGACATGGTATCTGGATCTGGCCAAAAAAGTTTCCAAGGATTTTATAGCCTTTTGGAAAGCAAGCATGGCCAGATTCAGACAGCAGCACTTGGCTGGCTCCAGTAGGTATGCGTATGCAGGCATATTTGTTGGCGTAGGCCAAAGAGGAGAAGCACATTGCAAAATATCTTCAGAATAAAAAATAATGCTGAGCTGAAATGGATTTTTAAACCTCTTGGGAGTGAACAATATGCTTCCCCCTCCCCCCCCCCACCAAACCAGCTCTGCATAGAGATCTATGTCTACAATTAAAAGCAAAAGACTAATCCTGCTATAAGTTCACCTCAAGTATTCCATGAATTTCACATGATCCACCCACTTTTCCCTGTACCTCTGCAATTACCATATCAGCAGCAATAATTCTCTGTTGTTCAAGTGCCAGATACAACATGGCTCTCACATTCCTGAACGTGGCATTATTATGCTGCTCTGTTTGTTGTTTCGGAACAAGGCTCAGTTTTCTTCCCTTGCACACCGCACTGAACTTTAACCCACTCCTCATCATCTTCTTAACCAGACGTTTGTCTCGCTTTCTGCTCCTCATTTTTTTAGATTTAGTTTAAACTCTGCTTGCAATCCATACTATTCAAATGCCTTTTCGAACCACTCCTTGTTTTCCTCTCTTGTCTTACTTGGACCTATCAATCATATTACAGAATCCTAGAATGGCTCTCTTTGGAAGGGACCTCAGAGCTCATCTACTCCAGCCTCCCCACCAGGGGCAGGGACACCTCTCAACTACTCTCAGATGTTCAAGGCCTCATCCAACCTGGCCTTCAACACTCCCAGGCAGGAGGCATCCACAGCCTCCCTGAGCAGCCTATTCCAGAGTCTCAAGATCCTTGCATTGAAGAACTTCTTCCTAAGCTCCAGTCTAACCCCATGTGCTGGTTTGAAGTATTTGGAAGATTTAAATGAGAAAATAGACTATAGGCTGAGAAAAGAAAACACTGATGATGCTATTTCACTTACACATTTACTGAAAAAGAAAAAAAAAGTTTAAGAGTTGTAACCCAAACTGATAAGACAGGGCTGCTTGAGCTTCTTGAGATACTCTGGCTGCTGCATGTCTGTCCCTTCCTAGCTGGATCTGAATAATTTCACTTATTTTCGCTTATCTGCTGCATAAGACAGCTGGTGAGATAAGATTGGGAAGGGGGGGAAGGTGGTAGGTGATTAGAATCTCTTCTTAGGGATGCTGATCTCTGGGAGGGGTGTGGTGTTTCTGTATTGCCTTTCCACTGTATATATCTGTAAATATTTGCTTGTATATTGTAAATATCTGCTTGTATATTGTGCAAAGATGTAAATACAAAGCTTCATTTATTAACATCCAGGCGACTGAGTCTAGCTTGGATTATTTCAAAGTGTGGGGAGCGGGTAACCGCTGAACCACCAAACCCTGCTCTCCCTCAGCTTCAAACCATTCCCCCTTGTCCTGTCTCTAGACACCCTCAGGAAAAGTCCCTCTGCAGCCTTCCTGGAGGATCCCTTCAGGTACTGGAAGGCAGCTTTAAGGTCCCCATGGAGTCTTCTCTTCTCTAGGCTGAACAACCCCAGCTCTCTCAGTATGTCCTCATAGCAGAGGTGCTCCAACCCTTGCATGAAGTATATTCTCCTTTCTAAGAAATAGAAAAGATGGAGTAGTTCCCTTCCATGTACACCATGAGCATTTTCATGCAATATTTTAATTTACAAACAGGTTATCCCTTCTGCAATATAGAAACTTCATGAACACTATGTGCTGTTCTTGTGCTTACCAGATCTTTCAGAACTTTAGCACACAGATATATGTATATCACACAGAATGGTACATAAATAAATATTTTTGTCACTCCCCATTGACAAATAATTTGACCAATGGATGTAAGTGACAAGCGGGAGGTGTACTCTGTCTCTGTGTTAATAGAGTCTGAACATTAGAAGACAGAGAGGTTCTTCTGGATCTTAGGAAGAAATTCATCATTTCAAGCATGGTGGGACTTTGGAATAGGCTGTCCAGGGAGGCTATGGCTGTCTCTTGCCTGGGAGTGTTGAAGGCCAGGTTGGATGAGGCCTTGAGCAGCTGAGTGTAGTTGAGAGGTGTCCCTGCCTATGGTGGGAGGTTGAAGTAGATGATCTGTGAGGTCACTTCCAACCTGAGCCACTGTAGGATCCTTGGATTCTAGAGCACAAGAGATCTCAATCCCCACATGTAAGTTTGCAGATGACACCACGCTGAGTGATGCTGTCAATACACCAGAGGGACAGGATGGCATCCAGAGGGACCTAGACAAGCTGGAGAGGTGGGCCCAGGTGAACCTCATGAAGTTCAACAAGAGCAAGTGCAGGGTTCTGCACCTGGGCTGGAACAATCCTCACTATCAAAACTGGAGGAGGAGGTGATAGAAAGCAGCCTTGGGCATGCTGATGGATGAGAAGATCCTGGATGAGCAGACAGTGTGAGCTTGCAGCGCAGAAGGCAAATCACATCCTGGGCTGCATCAAAAGCAGTGCAGTCAGCAGATTCAGAGAGGTGATTCTGCCACTTTGCTCTGGTGAGACCTCACCTGGTGTACTGCATCTGGGTCTGGAACCCTCAACACAGGAAGGACATGGACATGATGGAGTGGGTCCAGAGGAGGGCCATGAAAGTGATCAGGTGATTAAAGCACATCTGCTACAAGAACAGGCTGAGGGAGCTGGGGTTGTTCAGCCTAGGGAAGAGGAGGCTCCAGGGAAACTTAACAGTGGCCTTGCAATACATGAATGGGGCAACAAGAAGGATGGGGAGAGCCTGTTTGCAAAGGCCTGTGGTGATAGGACAAGGGGCAATGGCTTCAAACTAGAGAGGAGTAGATTGAGATTGGATGTTAGGAACAGGTTCTTTACTATGAGGGTCATGGAACACTGGAACAGAGGGCCCAGGGAGGTGGGTGGGTCTCATCCAAAGTGAGGCTTGACAGGGCTCTGGGCAGACTGATCTAGTGGAGGATGTCCCTTCTGACTGCACAGGGAGTTGGGCTAGATGACCTTCAAATGTCTCTTCCAACCCAGACCATTCTATGATTCTATCATTCTATGATTCTCGTGCTTCTATAAATGCTTCTTGGCTATCAGATTAAAGAGTATGGGTAAACACAATTCCTTTACCAGTTGTGACAAAAAAAACCTTGGGATTCAAAGACAGGCTGTTCCCACACAGTCTTGCCCTCCTAGCTAAGGAGTAAGTGTCTCTACTAAAGCAACTGGCATCTAGGAACACTGGAAAACAAACAAGAAAATACCTGAACTGCATCCTTGCTTTCTCCACCATGAAGGAACTGACCTCAAATGCTCTGAATCTGCAGATTCCACAAATGGACGCTAGAGCAATTTCAGCAGAATGCTGAGACTTGATATCAACAGGTTGTAAAAAAATATTATTTCTGGTGGGCTTTCAGAGGAACAAATTTCCATTTGCCCAGATTAGAATATTTACAGTTCTAAAGAGAATGAACACCTCTTGGAGATGTGTTGATATCACGTCAAATATGAGCACATGGTCCTAAATCATCCCATTATTTTTACCTCCCTTTTAGTCACACTGACATGAGCAATGATTTTTACACCATTGCCTGATCACTGAACACAGTTTATTTACATACCTCAAAGTTTCTCTGGATCTGAGAAGCATAACTCTTCTTTTAATAAATATAATTCACTTGAGCGGGGAACTGCCAATAGTTTGGGCTCAATACAGGGTAGTATTTCCTTGGTATGCATCACTATGGCTTAGCAATAAAACTGTCAGGACATCTCGTCTATTCCTTTTTTAGCCTGATGGACTTTCTGCCTTACAGCATCCCAGGGAAGTAAACTCCAAGTGTTTACCATTTGCTCTGTGAAGTACTGCTAAAATCAGTTTTAAACATCATATAGGCTTGTGTGCTACATATATCTGCATATATATATATACATATAAAATGCAATTCCATTCATAACTCTTCTTTCTGACAGACTGTAATTTGATTTCCGTGTTCATATTCAGCCAGAGTGGAAAAGCAGGCTGAAATACATGTTTTGTGTTATTCTGTGCTAAACTATGGAAGCTCTTAAATGTTTAGGCAGGGAACTTGCGCTTATTGTGGTCAGAAGCTGAGAGCTCTGGTTCTTAAGTGATGCAAACAAGATTGGGTAGTGTGGAGTAATGCAATGGAAGGAAAAGATGCAGCTGTAACTTTAATTTACTGGTTAGAAGGATTCTGGCCTTTCTGAATCAGCATCAGGGCTCTGTCTAATCTCCTTGCTCCACTCATGTTGCAACAGAAGGTTGCCTAAGTGAGCTATGTTGGCTCTTTGCCACTCAATATTTCCCTTCACCAGGGAAACCCCCAACTGGCTTTTAAAACCAGCTTTATGGCCTCAGGATAGTGCCAAAGGTGGTATGAGGCACTTCACCACCTTATTCAAGAATTTGAAGGCAAAGATGGGGGAGGGGAGCACAGGAGGCAACTTAGGCAAACTCAGAGAGCTATTCCTTCCAATTCATTAGCTGCTGCCTCTTGTTTATCAGACTGACCACCCTTGCTTTTGTAATTTGTTTGTTTAGTTTCAGGCACAGAGTTGCAAGAACTGATACATTGGCTTTGGATAGGTCAATAGGAAGCAGTGTGCAAACTGCCTGCCCTTTGACAACTGAAAAACATATAAGCTTATAGAGAAGAAAAAAGCCCAGAAAGCGTATAAAAGCGCTTTGTTTCTGCCACCCAGAAAGCACATCCCTCCAAGAGAAAGGCCTGTGATTCAGGGGGAAAATCCCATGACAAAGCCTTTAGCCCTAACAATTGCATGTAAAAGAGGTTAAGTCATGGGAAACTCTTGTGAATAGAGTTGCATGAATACAGAAGGAACATGCAGCAACATGAAACATGGCTGGCTTCAGCTGAGGCTGCGAACATCAAAGGCAGGCAGTGTTGACAGGGCTGTTCGCTGGGGTACAGGCCTCTTTTCAGCAAACAGGGGCCTAATTTCAAGGGACCCCAGAGGGGCATACCTGCGCTGTTTGGCTTTGCTTCAAAAGCCTTCAACTTTAACCTTTTGTGGTCAACGTGAAGAGGGGCAACCAGGTATTTTCAAAGAATAGAATCATAGAATCATAGAATCATAGAATGGTTTAGGTTGGAAGAGACCTCAAAGATCATCCAGTTCCAACCCCCCGCCACAGGCAGGGACACCTCCCACTAGATCAGGTCGCTCAAGACCTCATCCAGCCTGGCCTTGAACACATCCAGGGAGGGAGCAGACACAACCTCCCTGGGCAACCTGTCTGTGTGCCTCACTGTCACGGGACTGGGCTAATTAAACACAGTATCCCGTGGGACAAGGGGGTCTTAGCACCCTCCTCACCGGTTCTTCGGGTTTCGGTCGGCAGAAAAGACACGGATATTGCTTAAACGTCAGGTATAAACGTTTAACAACCAGGACAGGGGAAAACAGAGAGCTTACATGCAAGACAAATCCCGATCGCGCCTATGAACATCCGCGGAGCGCGAGGCAAAAGTGGGGGAACACGCCCCTTCCCGAACCGAGGGGGAAGATCGCGGAAGGAGGGAGACCGATTTAAGGAAAATAAAAGAGGGATTAGAAGGAGGGAGAGAAGGGTCAGCCTTGCCGCTTAGGAGAGCTGCCTGCTGCCTGCTGCCGTGCACGTGGCTGGGGCTTCTCCCAGCTGCCGCGTGGATGACGGTGGACGAGGAGAGCGGGAAGAAGAAGGAAAATGGCTGCTGACCCGTTTAAGTACCCTGCAGGGCGAACGAAGCTGTCCATCAGTCGTCCAACATTTCCTGGCCGGCCAATTGATTCAAGGTTCGACGTATATGGGCATCTCGAGGTTCCCCCCCTGAGTCCCGGGGCCACCTGGGACGCCCCACCCTTCCCCCCTACCAAATCTTTTAACAGTAGAGGGAGGAGAGAGCCCAGGAATTGGATTAATCCTAGGATGCTCCGTCATTCTATGCCGGGACACTCACCACCCTCACTGTGAGGAATTTCTTCCTAACATCTCGTTCGAATCTCCCCTCCGCCAATTTGAACCCATTCCCCCTCGTCCTGTCATTACAAGCCCTTGTGAACAGTCCCTCCCCAGCCCTCCTGTAGGCCCCCCTCAGATACTGGTAGGCTGCTATAAGGTCTCCTCGAAGCCTTCTCTTCTCCAGGCTGAAAAGCCCCAACTCTTTCAGCCTCAAAGAGTCTGGTTGTTCACAAGCAGGGTGGCTTGGGACCTCAGCCCACGTACACCATGCAGCATCCAAGTGACCAAGGAGACTCAGCTGTCTGCAGGAGCTCGAAGGGCAAAATATGGCAATCAACAGCAGGAAACTTAATTTGGGGTGGGGTGGGGGTAGGGAGTGTTTGTTTGTTTAATACTAAAGTCATTACACGGCTGCTCAGCTGGAACCTTAATGACTGTAACAATCAGGACAGGCTGCCGCCTGGAAGAGCTGCCGCCAGCTAGTTTGTCAGTGGTTACAAAGCTAGCTGAGATGACTTGGGTTAAAATAAGCGCTCGAAGCTCTAGAGAGCCTGTATGAGAGTCGGATCCGACAGCTTCCCTCACAGCCAAAAAAACCAGGTGAGGACTGCCGCCCGGCGCAGACCCCCTGAGCCTATCCCCCCACGCCTCTGCTGGAGGGCAGGGCCGAGGCAGAACATCCACAACACAGCAGCAGGCGCCGCAGCCGTGTGGGGAATGTAGTTCTGCCGCCTAGAGGAGCGGGGACCAATCGCCGCGCCTTTCCTCACCTCCCTCCGCGGGGCCTGCTGGGAGTGGTAGTTTATCTCGTCACGACATCTACGACGGATCAGTGGCGGAGGGCCCGTGCGAGACTACTTTTCCCAGCATGCATCGCTCCGCCGGCCCTCCCCGGCGCAGGGCGGGGCGGACGGCTGTAAACAAACAGGGCGGCGGGTGATGGCGGCGGCGACGGGTCGCGGTGGTGGCGGCGGCTTTTGAGTACTGGCTGCTGCCGGGGCGAGGACGTAGGTGGCTCTGCTGCGGGATCGGCGGTACACATGGATGACAGCAAAGTAAGAGGCTGAGGGGTGCGCCTAGGGGCCCGGGCCTTGTTTAGGGCCGAGGGCGGCCGGTGAGGTGGTAAGTTGGTGCGGGAAGATTGGGTAACCTTCCGATTTCTGCACCTGACGGGTATAGGCCCCAACGGGCACACACACCACCCTCCCCCCGAATCCCTACCTGCCCAGAGCTTCACAGCAGTTACGGGATAACTGTGTCTGAAGTCGGTGCTCCCGATAAAGGCTTTTGCAATAACTGCTCCGAAATGCCTGCAAGGCCTCTGGCCCTTGCCGGCAGGGAGGAGAGGTTGTCCCACTCCTTCTCCCCACATGCTGCCTGCAGTGGACCACAGTGCTTGGGTGCTGCTTCTTAAGGCTCTAGGCGTGGGCCAAAGTTTGGGTACAGATCAGTGGTCTAGCAACTGTGGACAAATGCTAAGGTGCTGGGATAGGAGTTTGTGCTGCAGCCTTGTAATGGGTGCTGATGTTTCTATTCCTGCTGTACCTTGTGAGAACAGCACACTGCCATCTCTGGAGATAGAGGTATTCCATATAAGTAGAGCAAAGTATCAGAAGGTGTTCTGCCTGCTTGTACTGGGGTGCCCCTAAAGCAGAGCCTATGTGGACCATGTGAGGACTAAAAAAATAACTTCTGTGTTCATTCAGTGCCTTGTTTGGCAACTGAAAGTCTCCCTTGAGTTTGGGTAATTCAACTTAGTACAGTAATGCTTATGGTATTATGATAGAATAGTTTGGGTTGGAAGGGACCTCCTAAGGTCATCCAGTCCAACCCCCGTGAAGTCAGCAGGGACATCCTCCACTACAGCAAGTTGCTCAGAGTCTTGTCCAGCCTGACCTTAAATAGCTCCAGGGATGGCACCTCAACTACCTCCCTGGGCAGCCTGTTCCAGTGTTCCACCACTCTCATGCTAAAGAACTTGTTCTTCACATCCAGTCTAAATCTGCTCTTCTCTCATTTCAAACCATTACCCTTGTCCTGTCACTGCAGGCCTTTGCAAACAGCCCTCTGCAGCCTTCTTGGAGCCTCCGTCACGTACTGGGTGGACTGCTCCTAGGTCTGCCTGGAGCCTTTTCTTCTCCAGGCTGAACAACCCCACCTCTCTCAGCCTGTCCTCATAGCAGAGCTGCTCCACTCCCCTGATAATTTTTGTAGTCCTCCTCTGGATCTTTTCCATCCTTTCCTGTGTTGAGGGTTCCAGAGCTGGAAGCAGCACTCCAGGTGAGGTCTAAACAGAACACAGTGGCAGAATCTCTTCTCTGCATCTGCTGGCCATACTGCTTTTGATGCAACCCAGAATGAGTTAGCTAAGCCGGTTTTACTGCCTGAAGTAATCCTGGATGGTACTGGATTATGGATTCTCATATCTTCTACAGTTCTTTAGCTGATTTTAGTCAGTAAGTGCCTTGTGCTCTGAAAGACTTCATTGTAGTTGTTTCTAAGGACTGCAGTTCCTCTCAGAGCAATGTAATGAGACCGCAAGTGGTCAGGAGTGTTTGATGGCTCCATTCAAGAGATCCCATTTCTCCTGGGAGGGTGCTTCCCATTGCATGTTGCTGTGTTAGGATGAGGCAAGCACTATTTATACTTCATTTCGTAGCCAGTGCTGTCCTACAGCCTGAGCCAGCAGGTCCTTGAAACCTGCTAAACGATACACTGAGTCACATTCTGCTCCTTATTTTGAGATCTGGCCTGCCTGATCAGGGGGAATTATTTGTGGATTGAAGAAGTGTGGCTGTGAAAGCAATTTCCCTGGAAAAATGGCAACAATAGGTTACATTTGTAGCAGAGTAACCTTTCTGTAGCTGCAGCTACCCAAGGTCACTATTTTCTTACATTTATGCGACATAAAGAATTTAGGCCTTGCTTGGAATTTTTTTACCTAATTGTTACTGCACTGTGCTTTAGCTCACATGGTTTAAGAGAGCATGAGAAAAAATGTTCTTTGTAGCATGTTCCTTAAAATGGGAAGTATGAAATAAAGGGAGAGTTATGAGTGTCTGAATGTCAGGTCTGGAAAACTTTCATGTTTCAGTTTCCACGTAATTGCAGAAGGTTAGGAGTTGGAAGGGACTTTGAGAGATCATCCAGTCCAACCCTACTGCCAGAGAAGGATCACCCAAGGCAGGTCACACAGGAACACACCCAGGTGGGTTTGGAGTGTCTCCACAGAAGACTACATAATCTTGGGAAGGTTCTCCTCCCACTCTGCTCTGGTGAGACCACGCCTGCAATACTGTGTCCAGTTTGGGGCTCCCCAGTTCAAGAGACAGGGATCTGCTGGAGAGAGTCCAGTGGAGGCTAGGAGGATGACTGGGGAACTTGAACATCTCTGCTATGAATGAAAACTGAGAGACCTGGGGGCTGTTTGGTCTGGAGAGAAGGCTAAGAGGGGATCTGATCAATGCTTATAAATATTTAGAGGGGTGTGTGCCAAGGTGAAGGTGCCAGGCTCTTTGTGCTGGTGCCCAGTGACAGGACAAGCAGCACCAGGTACAAGCTGGAACACAGGAGGTTCCATCTCAACACGAGGAGACACTTCTTTATGGTGAGGGTGACAGAGCCCTGGAGCAAAGTTGGCCAGAGATGCTGTGGAGTCTCCTTCTCTGGAAACATTCTAAACCCACCTGGATGTGTTTTTGTGTGACCTGCCCTGGGTGATCCTTCTCTGGCAGGAGTGTTGGACTGGATGACCACTAGAGGACCTTTCCAACTCCTACCATTCTGCGATATACATTGGGAAGCAGGGGAATTGTACTAAGATAAGAATCTTATACCTGAATACTGATGCCAGGCAAGAATGATGTTATGGTCCAAATACTGTATTAAGGTGGGAGTTCTGTTTCTCTTCTGAGCTGAAGTAAAAGCTTGGTCAAATTTTGGACAAATCCATGTCATTAGTAATATTTCTGTGACCAATTTTCTGGTTGTATCTCTGGGTCTTGATTTCATATGACTCCCTAGGAACAAATCTTAACCCCTCCTGCTGAATGCTAATAGATCGCATCCCTTTACAAACTCTGGAGAAAGACAAAGGGAATTTAAAAAATATGTTTGCTTGCTTGTTTTTTTTCTTGGTCTGCTGCTGTGTTCAACATCAGCTAGCACTTCTGCTTTGTTTCCTTTCTGTCACATCAGCACAGCAACTGAATAAGCAAATGGGGAGATGTCAGATGGTGGCAAAGGTTTTATCAGGCTTGGTTTTTCTTTTTTTTTTTTTTCCTTCAGCTAAATTGCTTAAAACTATGCCAGAAGCTTTTAAATACTGATGAGGCAAAACTGCAAAAGGTGCAGGATGTGATTAAATCACTTCTCATAGAATATTAGAGATTGGAAGGGACCTCCAGAGATCATAGAGTCCAATCCCCCTGTCAAAGCAGGATCAGCTAGGGTAGTCTTTTTAGGGTGGCACCTAACTATATAAAGACCTGCAGTTCAAGAGCTGTAGAAATGGCACAAGTCTCTCAAGGTGGTGTGAAAGCAGATTATTAGTCTCACTGCTTTAAAGTCAGAGTTAAGAGGGAAGGAAGTCTTTAATTCTTTTGATACACCCAGTGGTTAGAGCATTGGCAAGCTATGACCCAAGAGGTACAAGCCTTTTTCCTGCCATAAGAGAGCTTGTGTGCAGGGCTGCCGCAGTAGAAAAGATGCTGGGGCAGAGAAAGCAATGAATCCACCCATCTGTAGAAAGCTCCTTAGTGTGACTAAAGGGAAGCAGTAGATTGGAAATGCTGGATCCAGAATGCATTTGAATGTGTAAAGTAGTCTACCAGTGTCTGACTGCCTTATGGAGTGCAAAGTATCTTTAGCTGGTTTGTGTCTACATCCCCCATTCATAAAAATCTGCCTTTAAACTCAAGTTTGTATGAGTTCACTTGATAAGCTCCTAGCATAAAGATTCTCTCTCCCTTCCCTTTGTATGCTTTCTGTGTTGAGGTGAACTGCAGCAGCAGCTGTATCTAAACATATACAAGATGCTTTAAAATAACACATACTTAAAAAAAAAAAAAAAGTGTGAGATTGTTCTGGTGATTGTTCTGATCTTGAGCCACATCAAAAGCAGCGTCACCAGAGGTAGAGAGGGGATTCTGACACTTTAATACTCTGGTGATACCTCACCTGCAGTGCTGGGTCTGGAGCCCTCAACACAGGAGGGACATGGACCTGATGGAGTGAGTCCAGAGGAGGACCACAAAAATTATCAGGGAAGTGGAGCAGCTCTGCTATGAGGACAGGCTGAGAGAGGTGGGGTTGTTCAGCCTGGAGAAGAAAAGGCTCCAGGCAGACCTAGGAGCAGTCCACCCAGTACATGACGGGGGCTCCAAGAAGGCTGCAGAGGGACTGTTTGCAAAGGCCTGCAGTGACAGGACAAGGGTAATGGTTTGAAATGAGAGAAGAGCAGATTTAGACTGGATGTGAAGAACAAGTTCTTTAGCATGAGAGTGGTGGAACACTGGAACAGGTTGCCCAGGGAGGTAGTTGAGGTGCCATCCCCGGAGCTATTTAAGGTCAGGCTGGACAAGACTCTGAGCAACTTGCTGTAGTGGAGGATGTCCCTGCTGACTTCACGGGGGTTGGACTGGATGACCTTAGGAGGTCCCTTCCAACCTAGACCATTCTGTGATGGTAGCATTGGATGGATTTAACCTATGTGAAGCTGTGCTGCCTGCAGTCACTTACTGTTGCCAGTTCCTGCCCAGGATGTTGGCTGTACAAAAGTTTGGGTGATATTTGCCAGCATCTTTAATTCTCTGGTTATGTGACACAGCATGGTAACAACTACTCACCTGCCTCATGCTCTAGTGAGAGGGCATAGCTGTGATGTCCTCTTCTGCAGACTCAAATTATCTTGTTGTTCATACATAATGTGGGGACTCACACCCTGAGTGTTAGCTCATGCTTCTTGAAGGTCAGAAGTCAGAATGTAAAGGTGTTTTTTTGGGTTTTTTTTTAAGAGCTGGAGTGTGTGTCTCTACAAGACCTTATCTAGCTCATGAATTCAGAGATTTAAACTACTTTCTGTTGGCACAGAAAAATCTTTGAGAGTGGAAGTGCTGTGGCTGTGGTGTATAATGCAATGCCCAGAAATGTCTGAAGTGCAGGTAAGAATAGAAAGCAAACGGAGAGTACCTACTTTATACATTGACCTCCTGCTGGGCTAGGACTAAGAATCACACTATGGGTTAAACGTGAGTTTAACCTGAGGACAGAGCTGCACTTGGCATGCCTGAAAATGGACACTCACTCTTCTTTCTTTGAAGCTTCTTCCAGTAACAAGTATTGATCCTCAGGGATCTGTACAGGGTCCTTTGCTGTTTAACATCTTTGTCAGTGACATGGGCAGTGCCATTGAGTGCACCTTCAGCAGGTTTGCTGATGACACCAAGCTCTGTGTGGTGTGCTGGACTCACCTGAGGGCAGGGATCCATCCAGAAGGATCTTGACAGGCTTGAGAAGTGTGCCAGTGCCACCTGCATTAGGCCCAACAAGTTGCAGTGCAAGGTCCTGCAGCTGGGTTGGGCCAATCCCAGGCACAATTTCAGTCTGGCTGCAGAGTGAATCATAGAATGGTCTGGGCTGGAAGAGGCCTCCTGCAGTGGTCTTTGCTGATGGAAGTATCTGAACTAAATATCTTAAGGAGAGCACTTTGGTGGAGTTGAACAAACTATTCAGTTATTCACCTTTATTGAGCAGTTCAGATGGGAAGGTGCTTGTTTGATTGGGTTTTCTTCTTTGCTGTTCTGAATGCATTGTGCTTCTTTCATTATCTCTAGACTCCTTTAGGTACTTTCTGTTCCTCTCTTTGCTTATGGTGGGCAGCTATTCGTGAATAAATTAGTTGAGGCAGTATAGAGAGAGTAGGATTCTGTTGGCATGTGATTGTTGACTCACTTGCCAAAGAAAGAATGGCCTCAATAGTATTATCTTTTTATTTTATTTTTTATTTTTTAGCTCCCTTCGTTCTAGCACATCAGATCACTCTGTTATTCTTTTTATTGCAGCCAGCTAAGTTTGTAGAACAAGTGACTTCTTTGAATGTCAAAGCTGGCTTATTTTATAGCATCACACAGTGCTATTAAAAAGAAGTGCCCACTTTTCATCATCAACTCTCTTTTGAGCCCCACCTATTGAGGAAAAAAATTACTTCTGTATGCAGTATGTGAAGCACTAAGCCAGGAGTTAAATTTTTCTGTGTAGGAGTGTGTGTGTGTGTGAAGTGTTTTTCCACACACCTTCCATTCAAGCAGTGTGATCAGAATGCAAATAAATAGGAAAAAACATGACTTCAGAGGGGTGTGGTGGGTGTGGCTGCTGTAATGCTTCCAGGTGATACTACCTGATTGTCAGGGTACTGTTTCAGGCCATATTTAAGACTTTCGTGATAAGAGTAAAATGTTTGGGTGGGGAAGCATAGAGTAAACACTGAGGAACTGATTATTTTTGTTTGTTTTATCTGTAGCAAAAGAAGCTGTCAGTTCTAATTAAAAAGAAAACACACACAGAAGAAAAACCCCAAACGTTCAAACCCTAAACCCAAAAAGCTCACAAGCAAGCAATCAAAACCACAAAAACGGAAAGAACCCAACCTACCAAAAAAAAAAAAAACAACCAAAACCCAAAAATCAAAACCAAACCCCACTCTGAAAATCTGAGAAAACGAACAAACCTAAAAAACAAAACCCCCCAACAACTTGAAACACAAAGAGGGGTAAATTATTGCAAAATCTGCACTCCATAGGACAGGAAACTAGGGAGTTACGTTCCTAGAAGGGAAATGTGGATTTCCCAGGCTGGCTAATAATGTTTTGAAGGCAAACACAGCTAGAGTGGCTAGATACAACTAGAATGGAGGCTCAGTGTAACTGAGTTCCCTGCTTAGTAAAACCCCTTAGAAAATCCCTTTTGAAAGAAATTGAGCCGTAGGAAGCTCAGGTGGCTGGTGAGTAATTCTGACGAGTTTCGTCTTCAGAGTAGGCTGGAACTGTGGTCACATCATTGGAGCAAAGCTAAGTTTTGGATTCTGTTGGGGATAAATGATTTTTTTTTTTTCCCCTTCTATATTAAAGTGTTGAAGTTCATGATATATAACTATATTATAACTATGTATTATAACTCTATATAATACAACCATGTAATACAACATTTCTAGAGCTGGCAAGGATTAGGGGTTGTTGGTAATATTAAAAGAGTTTCACTGCAAGTTGACTATCTTGCCATTCGGAGAGGCAGCGGCACCGGGAGCAGCTCCGGGGTTTAACGGTGCTGCTTTCAGGCAGACGGGCACTTGCCGGCGGCGCGGAGCCATCTGGTGAAGGGGGTGGCAGGGGCAGGTCCCTCAGGCGCCTGCGCGAAGGGACTCACGCAGCTGGGGGCGGTGCCGTGGCTACGCGCCACATACAAAGGCCACACCGCCAGCAGCGCGGCACCTCCCCTCCCCCTCC
>VWZI01018618.1:3899-20005 GCA_013396835.1 Psilopogon haemacephalus
TCTATTCTATTCTATTCTATTCTATTCTATTCTATTCTATTCTATTCTATTCCATTCCATTCCATTCCATTCCATTCCATTCCATTCCATTCCATTCCATTGTTGGTGCTCTGAGGCATCTTCTCTCTTTTGACTGGATCGGAATACAAGTGAGTAGTGTCACTTGTGCCTGTACCTCTGGGTGGTACCATAGGTTGAACAAGCATTGACTGAATTGAAGGGAAGCAAGAGTTTCAAATAAGGAAGAGACACAAAGATGACATCTGTAGGAGAGGGTTGGAGCAGCTCTCTTATAAGGACAGGCTGAGGGAGTTGGGTCTGTGCAGCCTGTAGTCAAGAGGGACATGGAACTGTTGGAGCAGGTCCTGTTGGAGACAGGTTGTAAGAGCTGAGTCTGTTGAGACTTGTGGTGTGTTGAAAATTACCCCCAAATAAAACCACCAGAGTGGCTCAGAAGGCTTGGAAGCAAACTGCAGCTCTACATTTACAGCAAGCTAAAACTCTAAAAGCATGTAATACAATGCATATGTACAAAATGTATTTACAGATATTTACAATTGAGAACTAACACAGAAATCCCTCCTGGACAAAGCCCAGAAGGGGCCAACCACCACCTTCTTCTCCTCCCAGAGAGAAAGCCAGAAAGGCTTTCCTGACTGCTACCCACTCAGCCAAGGTTGGTGCAGAAGTCAGTCAGGGTGAAGGAGTGAGAGATGAGACTGAGAAGCAGGAGACAGAGAGGTGAAGAGAGGAAAGTAGTTCACACAGCAGACTTTATCCTAAACAGCAAAGCAAATGGAATGGCTTAGACTTACCTTATTGTTCTTCTGTATCCAATGCAATTCTTTAGTGAAAATTTAGAATAAAGCTAGAGTGTTAACTCTAAAACTACCACAAGACTGGAGAAAAGAAGGCTCTGGGCAGGCTTTCTAACAACCTTCCAGTACCCAAAGGGGGGCTACAGGAATACTGGAGAGGGGCAATCTATAAGGACATGTGATGATAGGATGAAAGGCAGTGGTTTTAAACTAGGCCAAGGTAGATTGAGGTTGTGTGGCAGGGCAGGGCACTGCCCCACCGGAGGTTTGAATGGGGTGCGAACCGTGGCAGGGCACACCCAAGCCCACTGCCCCACCAGAGGTGTGAATGAGGCAGGAAATGGTCTTCCTCCCTCCCCACCTCTGTCACCAGAGGTTTGGAATAGGTGTGAAGTGCCTTCTCCCACCCTCCGTGGGCTTGAACGGGGAGGGAACAAATCGCCCCAGTATATATATGGCAACTGGACAGACTGGAGCAGGACCTTGACTCGGAGCCACACTCAGACCTGAACCGGGACCTTCACTGGGACCTGCACAGAGGACCCTGACACTTGGACCTGAACTGGGACCTGCACATGGACCTGAACCGAGACCTGCACAAGGGCCTGCACTGGGACCTGAACACAGACCTGGAGACAGACCTTGCATGAACCTTGCAGGGACTTTGAGCCGGACCTTGAGGAGCATCCTGGCTTCTTGCTGCAGGACCTGCCTCTAATGGTAAACTGTTGGAATACCACGGAGCATCCCTGGCTTTCCCCTGCCTTGCTTCACGATTGTGGCTTGGTGAAAGCTGTGCCTACAGTCATCTTGGACTTTGGCAGGCAGTGGACTCCAGACACTGCCACAAAAGAGACAGTCTCCCATCTGTAAGTAGGGCAAAGCTGTTTCATGCCCAGACCTTTCCAAATTTTCTGATTTTTCCTGAATTACAAAAAAAGACATCCTTGTGAAGACTTTTCCCGACCGAATTAGAACCCAAACTTAAACCAATTTACACACAACTTGTGGGTGGGGCTTTTGGAAATTATGAAAGCTACATAATTTATAATTTCTTCCTCTTCAATCGCCCACAATCAATTCAGGTTGGGTATTAGAAAGAAATTTGTTACTGTGACGTTGGTGAGACACAGAAACAGGCTGCCCAGAGAATCTGTGGGTGCCTCATCCCTAGAAGTGCTAAAGACCAGGCTGGATGAGGTTTTGAGCAACCTCTTCTAGCGGGAGGTGTCCCTGCCTATGGCAGGGTGGTCTGAACTATGATCTTTAAAGTCTCTTCCAACTCAAACCGTTCTTGATTCTATAAATGTCGTGAGTTAGCTTGACCAGACTCAGATAGGAAAAGAAAGAGGTTGGGTGCTGAATGCTGGTCAGGGCAATTGTCAAGATGTAGAAAGATTCAACCAGGCAACGTTATCTCAGTGGGTAAGAGCTCTGGGCCCTCTTCCCTTCCAGGCTTAGCTCCAGATTTCTAAAGACTGTTTTGTTTTTGTTTTATCTCCACTGCTTATTCTACTCATATTTCTGAAAGACTTCCCTTCATTTAAAGAGGTGATACATCACACATCTGACTTGCAAAGGAATCAGCCCCTTCTTTATGCCTGCCTTGCAGGGCTCCTCTAAGAAAAAGCTCAGCCATATCTGCTGAGGATCTATCTGAGGAACACCTTGCCCAGTCCCACCCTCCTGGGTATGGACAGGGTGAACCAAATTAAGAACTCAAAGCCTTTGGCATAGGAGTGGCTGAAATAGGAGAACATGAAGATACCTCTTTCTTATCTCACTTTGATGATATTCAGATATCAAGAGTTTGGCAGATTCTTCATCACTCTGTCTAAACCAGTGGTGTAATTTCTACAGGTAGGCTCCAAGCCCTTGGCAAAGTGTTTCCATTTGTTTCTGCAGTCCTTATGAGCTCAGTTGCTGATATTCCTGACTGAAACCCAAGTTTTCACTAGTTCAGTGGATGGCAGAGCCAAACTCAGAGCTGTGGAGCTCTCCATGCCTGGGCACCTCATGAGTCTCAGGAATACCATGGAATCATTTTGGTTGGAAATGAACATTAAGATCATGTGGTGGCTTAAAGCTAACCACTCCAGAATCATCATAGAATCATCATAGAATGGTTTAGGTTGGAAGATACCTCAAGGATCATCCAGTTCCTACCCCCCTGTTCCATAGGCAGGGACACCTCCCACTTAGAATAGGTCGTTCAAGGCCTCCTCCAACCTGGCCTTCATCACCTCCAGAGAGGGATCAGCCACAACCTCCCTGGGAAACCTGTGCCAGTGTCTCACCACCCTCACTGCAAAGAACTTCCTCCTAACATCCTGCCTAAATCTCCCCTCTGCCAGTTTAAACGCATTCCCCCTCGTCCTGTCATTACAAGACCTTGTGAATAGTCCCTCCACAGCCCTCCTGCAGGCCCCCCTCAGATACTGGAAGGCTACTATAAGGTCTCCTGGAAGCCTTCTCTTCTCCAGGCTGCAGAGCCCCAACTCTCTCAGCCTGTCCCCATAGCAGAGGTGCTCCAGCCCTCTGATCATCTTCATGGCCTTCCTCTGGACTCTCTCCAACAGTTCCATGTCCTTTTTGTGCTGGGGGCCTGGTTCTAAGTTATAAACAAAGAACCACAGATCATCAAGTCCAAGCATTATCTATCTGTGCCTCCTGTGTTTCCTAAACAGATGCAGCTTCCTACATTCACGCCTGTGCCCTTTAGCTCTTGCCTGTCACTGGGCACCGTCGCACAAAGCCTGCCCCAGCCTCCTGACCCCAGGCTTTTAAATATTGATAATCACTGAGAAGATTCACCCCTCAGTCTTTTCTTCTCCAGGCTAAAAAGCCCCAAGTCCCTCAGCCTTTCTTCATGAGAGGGATGTTCTAATCCCCTAATCATCCTCATAGCATTTTGCTGTACCCTCTCAAGCAGTTCCCTGTCCCTTTTGGACTGCAGAGGTCAGATCTGGGCTGTTTGGTGGGGTTGTGTTTGTTTGTTTGTTTTAACTTTTTCTTTTCTCCTCTTCCTTACTGCTACAGGTGGCATTAGCTCTTTGTGCCTACACAATGCCAGGAAGCTGGTGAACCTTTCCCAGTGCACAGCCACAGGAACTCTCAGGGTGCTCATTGCTCAGAACTGGCAGGTGCAGCAGAGGCTTACATACAAGACCAGCATGGAAATAAGTGGAAAACTTTTTTGGGCTCCCCAGTTCAAGAGGGTGAGGGATCTATTTGAAAGAGTCCAATGGAGGGCTACAAAGATAATTAAGGGGCTGGAGCACTGTCCTATGAGGAGAGGCTGATGGACCTGGGGCTGCTTGGTCTGGTGAAGAGATGTATTGGTTTTAGCTAGCCCTCCTGAGTTCAAATGCTCAAGAAATAGATTTAATTCAACTTGGAAGTTAAAAAAAACAACAACAAAAAAAACCAACTTTAACAATAAGTAAGAGGTCTAGGTCTAGGCAACTGATGTCATCTATCTAGACCTGAGTAAGGCCTTTGACTCTGTCCCACATGACATCCTGGTCACCAAGCTGGAAAAACACGGAGTGGATGGGTGGACAACTTGCTGGATAAGGAATTGGCTGGATGGTGGCACACAGAGAGTGGTGATCAAGGGCACAATGTCCACCTGGAGACCAGTGCCAAGTGGCATCCCTCAGGGGTCAGTGCTGGGCCCAGTGCTGTTTAACATCTTTGTCAGTGACATGGGCAGAGGAATCAGTGCAGCCTCAGCAAGTTTGCAGATGGCACCAAGCTGTGTGGCACAGTCGACTTGCTAAAGGGCAGGGATCCATCCAGAGGGACCTGCACAGCCTGCAGAGGTGTGCCCAGGCCAACCTCATGACATTCAACAAGGCCAAGTGTAAGGTCCTGCACCTGGGTGGGTGCAATCCCAAGCACAACTCCAGGCTGGGTGGTGAGTGGCTGGAGAGCAGCTCTGAGGAAAAGGTCCTGGGGGTGTGGGGTGATGAAAAGCTCAAGATGAGGCTGCAGTGTGAGTGCAGCCCAGACAGCAACTGTGTGCTGGGCTGCAGCAAGAGNNAGCCAGTCCAGAGGAGGGCCACGAAGATGCTGAGAGGGCTGCAGCAGCTCTGCTATGAGGACAGGCTGAGAGAGTTGGGGCTGTGCAGCCTGGAGAAGAGAAGGCTTCGAGGAGACCTTAGAGTAACCTTCCAGTATCTGAAGGGGGCCTACAGGAAGGCTGGGGAGGGACTGTTCACAAGGTCTTGTAATGACAGGATGAGGGGGAATGGGTTCAAATTGTCGGAGGGGAGATTTGAACAGGATGTTAGGAGGAAGTTCTCTGCAGTGAGGGTGGCATACAACTAGTAGATGAGAACGGTTGTAGCTGGATCCAGGTGGTGAATTTATTATTGATGGTGGATGAAGATGGATGCAAAAAAAAAAAAAAAAAGATGATAGATGCAGTGAGGAAAAAAAGCTCCAAAAGGGATTGCTCTCCCCATGTGCTTGCTGGAAAGCAGGTGGAAATGGCAGCAGCAGGGAAGCAGGATGCTGGCTAGTGAGGAATGGAGGATCAAGAGAGAGAAAGAGGAAGTTCATCTCCCCTCTATAGGGGATCCCAGCAGGAAGCTGGGAGGGCTAAATGTGACACCTGGGGGGCAGGGCAGGCCAACCCCAGGGAGGAGTAAGGATCCAGTTCAGGTAAGCCACTCTCCAGGAGGGGCTAACTCTTTACAAGAGAAGACTTACAGGGGATCTAATCAATATTTATAAATATCTGAGGGCTGGGGCTAAAGAGGGAGGGGACAAACTCTTCTCAGTTGTGCCCTGGGACAGGACAAGGGGCAATGGACGTAAACTACAGCACAGGAAGTTCCACCTCAACATGAGGAAGAACTTTTTTACTGTAAGCTTCACAGAGCACTGGCACAGACTCCCCAGAGAGGTTGTGGAGTGTCCTTCTCTGGGGACTTTCAAGGCCTGTCTGGATGTGTTCCTGTGTGTCCTGAGCTAGATTCTGTGGTCCTCCTCTGGCAGGCATAGGCACCAAACTGGGAGGCTTGGCTGATGCAGCTGAAGGCTGTGAGACCATCCAGTGAGACCTGGATGCACTGGAGAGCTGGGAACAGAGGAACCAAATGAGGTTCAAGAAAGACAAGTGCAGAGTCCTGCGCCTGGGAAGGAATAATAAACTGCACCAGTACAGGCCGGGAGATGATCTGCTGGAGAGCAGCCCTGTGGAGAGGGACCTGGAAGCACTGGTAGATTACATCCATGGCACAGCAATGTGTCCTTGTGGCCAAGAGGGCCAATGGGATCCTTGGGTGTATTAAGAAGAGCGTGTCCAGCAGATCAAGGGAGGTTCTCCTTCCCCTCTATTCTGCCCTGGTGAGACCCCATCTTGAATACTGCCTTCAGTTTTGGGCTCCTCAGTTTAAGAGGGACAGGGATCTGCTGGAGAAGGTTCAGAAGAAGGCTATGAGGATGATTAGGGAACTGGAGCACTGCCTTATGAGNTGAGGATGATTAGGGGACTGGAGCACTGCCTTGTGGGGAGAGGCTGAGGAACCTGGGACTTTTTAGTCTGGAGAAGAGAAGACTGAGAGGGGATTTAATCAATGTTTGTATATATCTGAGGGTTGATCATGAGTGGGGGGACAGGCTTTGCTCACTTGCTCCCTGTGATAGGACAAGGACCAATGGGTGTAAACTGCAGCACAGGAAATTCCACTTCAACACAAGGGGGAACTTCTTTACTGTAAGGGTCACAGAGCACTGGAACAGGCTCCCCAGAGAGGTTGTGGAGTCTCTTTCTCTGGAGACTTTCAAGGCCTGTCTGGATGTGTTCCTCTGTGATCTGTGCTAGATTGTCTGGTCCTGCTCTGGCAGGGGAGTTGGACTTGATGATCTCCTTGGGTCCCTCCCAACCCCTAACATCCTGTGATCCTGTGAACTCTGGAGATGGTGCCCAGAAATGCCAACGTGTCCAGTTTGTCAGTAGAAAAGACTCAAAAAACTTTCTCCTGAAACTGTCCTAAGAGTGAAGAGGAGAAAAATAAGGACAGTGTGGAGGTGTTTTTGGAGAAATGGGTGGGATACAAAGAAGGTAGCCAAGTTTTATGACTCTGGAACAGGAGAAGGCATTTTTTTGCACAACATTAGAAAGGAATTCATGATCCACACCAACCAGCATCACCCTAGAAGCTGTCATGACAACAGCTGGTGCTGGCTGCCTGGCAAGGAGTGTTGCAAGATGCTTCATTTCTCCAATAATGAAGAGCTCTGCCAGCTGCTGAGCATTCCCATCTTCTATCCTTCTCAACTGAAGACAAGGAAAGTCATATCTGCATGACAAGAAGCTTTCGCAGGATGAGGCACTTTGAGGGCCAAAATATTCCTCACAGATCATGTTAAACATCTGCATGCTAAAAAAGAAACCCAGAACTAAAAGACTGGAAACCCAACAGCTCTGTCACCCAATATGGAACTCTTCTTATTTTCTTGCCTCTCTCCTGATCTGGATCTTAAACCCACACTGGATTGTGGAAAGTCCTTCCAGCCCTGCATAGTGAATCATAGAATCACAGAATCACTAAGGGTTGGAAGGGACCACAAGGATCATCTAGTTTCAACCCCCCTGCCATGGGACACCCTACCCTACGTCAGGCTGCCCACAGGCTCATCCAGCCTGGCCTTAAACACCTCCAGGGATGGTGCTTCCACCACCTCCCTGGGCAACCCCTTCCAGGCTCTCACCACTCTCATAGGAAAGAACTTCTTAACATCCAGTCTGGATCTACCCATTTCTAGCTTTGTTCCATTCCCCCTAGTCCTAAGAGACTAAGAAGTCTCTCATCAGCTTTCTTGTAGCCCCCTTAAGATCCTAAAAGGCCACAAGAAGGTCACCTTGGAGCCTTCTCCTCTCCAAACTGAACAGCCCAAACTCCCTCAGCCTCTCCTCATAGCAGAGGTGCTGCAGCCCTCTGATCATTCTCTTGGCCCTTCTCTGGACGCACTCCAGCATGTCCACATCCCTCTTGGAATAGTGGCTCCAGAACTGGATGCAGTACTCCAGGTGGGGTCTGACAAGAGTGAAGTAGAGGGGGAGAATCACCTCCCTCGACCTGCTGGCCACACTTCTCCTGATGCAGCCCAGGATCTGGTTGTCTTTCTCTGAAAGTGCAGTCATAGAATCATAGAATCATAGAATGGTTTAGGTTGGAAGAGACCTCAAAGATCATCCAGTTCCAACCCCCTGTGCCACAGGCAGGGACACCTCCCACTAGATCAGGTCGCTCAAGACCTCATCCAACCTGGCCTTCAACACATCCAGGGAGGGAGCAGCCACAATCTCTCTGGGCAACCNCAGTCCCTCCCCAGCCCTCCTGTAGGCCCCCCTCAGATACTGGAAGGCTGCTATAAGGTCTCCTGGAAGCCTTCTCTTCTCCAGGCTGAAAAGCCCCAACTCCCTCAGCCTGTCCTCATAGCAGAGGTGCTCCAGTCCTCTGATCATCCTCGTGACCCTCCTCTGGACTCTCTCCAGCAGTTCCATGTCCTTCCTGTGCTGGGGGCTCCAGAACTGCACACAGTACTGCAGGTGGAGTCTGACAAGAGCAGAGTAAAGGGGCAGAATCCCCTCCCTTGCCCTGCTGGTAATGCTTCTCTTAATGAATCCCAGGACACAGTTGCTGTCTGGGCCGCGTGTGCACACAGTCTGTGGAAAGGATGCGCTGTAGCTGAGCTGTTCAATACAGCATGCCCAACCTCTACTGCTGCCACAAATCTACCTTTTTGGCATAACCTGGACACATTGGCCAGGCAGTGTCTTGATTAATTGCCTGGAGGAGGAAGCTTTTTCCTAAATCATCCATGTTCTGGTGAAGAACATTCTGAAGAGCCTGCAGCAATTGATGGATCCCTAATTTTCAAAGCTCAGAATGCAAGGATAGGATGGTAAGGTTGTGTTAGGGCCATCTACTGTACCGAGCATCCTGTGGCACTCAATTCAAGAAGAAGGTGCTTGTCTCCTTTTAATGGTGACCCATGGTGGGACAAGGGGCAATGGACACAAGCTGCAAGACAAGTTCCACGTCAACACGAGGAATAACTTCTTTCCTGTGAGGGTGACAGGGTGTGCTGGTTTGAGCTAATTGGAGAATTTGAGTGAGAAATAGACTATTGGCTGAGAGAGGAAAGCACAGTATGGCACTTCACCAGAGTTTTACTGAGAAAAAAAAATAAAATTGTTTTTAAAGTGTTGTACCCAAAACATTAGATATCAGAGGGTTTCTGACCACTCTGGCTGCAGCTGCTCTTTGCATGGTCTCCTTTGTCCCTCTACCTTGGTAGCTAACTCTCAGTAATTCCACTAACTTCTCTCCTGCTACTAACCCCCTGACCGATCTACTTCAGCTTATCTTCAGCATCAACAGGTGGTGAGATAAGATTGGGGAAGGGGGGGAAGGTGGTAGGGGGTGGTTGGTTACCCTCTCTTGGGGATTTTGGTCTCTGGGAGGGCTGTGGTGTTTCTGTATTACCTTTTCACTGTATATATCTGTAAATATCTGTTATACCTTGTAAATATCTGTTTGTATATTGTGCATTGCTGTAAATATAAAGCTTCATTTATTAACTTCCAGTGTTTCTGAGTCTTAGCTGGGGTTTATAAAAAGGAGGGGCGGGGGGGGGGGGCAGGTAACTGCCAAACCACTACACAGAGCACTGGGATGGGCTGCTGTGAGATTCTGAAGGCTCTCCCTTGTTTGAATCAATGAAGGCTTCCCCCAGACTCAGACAATGTTCCTGGCTGAATGTCTAAGGGATGCAAATTATCAGAGATACAGCAGAGATAAATGCTGTGGGGTTTTTTGTGACTTTCCCAAATTTCTGCCAGGCACTGGTTTTCAGGATATTCATGGCCAGTATCAGCTACCCTGAAGAGAAAAGTCTTATGTGTATTTCAGGGGATGAACAGGTAAGAGGCACAGGAAGGGGGCGGAGGCCCTCCACGGCGGTGCTGCCGCCGGACCCCTGCTAAGGCATGACAATGCGCATGAGGAATTCCTGGGGAGCTGCACCTGGACACTGATAAGACTGGGACTGGAAAAACTGTATTAAAAAAAAGACCTGAGAAATGCCTGACAGTAGAAGAACTCAGGTGGAAGAACTCAGGAAGGAGAACTCAAGGAACAACTCTACCAGTTAGAGGATGGACTCCTGACAAGTGCTACAGAGCATACCTGGACCACACACACCTCTCTCTCACCCCGTGTCTCCGTCTGATGATAATATAATCCCTGCTCATCTCCCTCCCCTGCTCTTTTCCTCTCCTAATTTCTCTGTTCTCTCTCTCTCTCTCTCTCCCTCTCCCACTCCATCTTTCCCTCTGTTTTGTCCAATTTTATCTCTTAATAAATAGTTTTGTGGTGATACCTGGTCTCGCTTGTACCTTAATTTCACAGCACAGAAATCTATAAGAACAAGTCTTGCTCCTCTGGACAGAGATCATGTTAATCTCTGGCCTTCGGACCTTGACAGATGCCCAGAGAGGTTGTGGAGTCTCCTTCTCTGGAGATTTTCAAGATCCATCTGTGTGCATTCCTGTGTGGCCTGCCCTAGGTGATCTTGGTTTGGCAGGGGAGTTGGGCTCCTCAGTCTTTGGAGGTCCCTTCCAACCTGTAATTAATTGATTGTGAGATGGTATTTTCAAAGCTAATATTGCTTATTAATTTTGGTATTCAGGAATCTTGCCACCCCTACCACTAATTTTTAATAATTGGTTCTTCATATGGTCATGGAAACATTATGCAAATAATAGCATAGGATCTAGAACATTTAGAAATAACTAGCAAAACCAGAAACATTTAAACCCAATTGAGCTGGAAGAGAAGGTTCTTGAAGTCAATATACCACTTGCCCACTAAATGGACTCAAGGAAGCTCCTTTCTGCTTATGGCAGAAGGCAATTGGTGAATTATGAGAGGTTTTAAGTATTTACTCACCAAATATTCTTTCCCAACTCACAGGGCCAGCTACAGCTTCAGACAGCAGCCAAATATTTGCATGGGATTCTGTTGGTGTCTTGTCAGCCGCTGAGGCTTCTGATTATTCTCAGGCTTCACAGGTGTCCCAGGTTGGGAACTATAGGGTTAAAAATCTTGTAGGGACTAGAAGAAAATATTATTCAATCCCATAATTCTGCTATCTCTTTATAAACTCAGGCTCACTCTCCTTTCCTCCCCCTTCAGCTGTGTCTGGGCAGGAGTTGTGTTATCTGGGACAAAACATGTAAGGGCTAGGCCAGTTTTGGAGCCTATGCATGGCAGAGGCATTGGTGGCGGGGGGAGGATTGAAGCAATGGGGATCATAGATTTAGTTTTGGGTTGGGGGAAAAGTTCAAGGGGTTGGCTGCTATTTCTGTATCTGCTCTGTAACTTTCTTCCTGTATCTCTCTATCCAAAACATAATCCTGTTTTCTCTCCAATTCATTTGAGAGTTTCACTCTGTCAGCAGTAAAACTATGACAACAGGATGCTGGGGAAAGGAGGCAGATGATCTCTGAGCTGATCCTTATTTCTCTGGACAATCTGTGAGTCCCTGTCATAGCGGGTCTGAATAGGCCTGAACATGTCCTGTCTTGCCTAGACATGTTCCCCTGCTCCCCTACCTTCTGTGCTGGGAGGAGCAACCACAGGAAGTGAAACAAAAGCCCTGGTCAGAACTGGCAAAGCAACATTTTGATTGTCTGATTTATGGCCAAAGGCCCACTAATCTCGAGCATACTTTGATAAAAGGAGATAAGCAAGTAAGATGAGGCTGTCTCTCTGCATGCTCTGCTCTGCTGTTGTTTTTGGTGCCTGCTGCTACTGCCATTGTTTTTTCTTCTACATCCACTCGGTGTTGCCATCTCACTGCAACCTGTCTACCCCTCTACAAGTCTCCAGCTGTCAGGGGTTCAAGAGGAAGCAGGTCACAGGCTGTGCTATAACCCCAGCTTCCCAAGGAAAGAGTCTGGGGGCGCTTAAAAGCCTCTAATAGCTCTGAAATCACTGACAGCAACCCCTTTCATGTGCTTTGGGCATTATCTGATGCTGTAGTGCAGCCCTGGAAGTTCCTCCAGACTACTTTGTGAGTAAACATTCAAAAGCCTCTTGGCAAATCTCTAGCAAGATTCTGTAAATTCTCAAGTGAATCTGAGTACCTTCTGCCTTAGCAGCAGAAAGGCACCTCTCGAGCCCCCAGGTGGGCAAGAAGTGCAAAGGAACCAGAAAATCTCTTTCCAGTTTCAAGTTTGATATTTGTAATATTGTTGCTGATTATGTTTCTAAAAATGCTCCAGATTCCCTGTCTATCTCCCTCTGAATAATGTTTTCATGACCCCACAATTAATGTTCTCAAGAACCCACAATTATTAAAAATATTGGTTGTGGATGAGTTTCTGAATAACAAAATTAATAAACTATATTAATTTTCAAATTAATATCTCACATTCATATCTAACCACCTTGCAGGGCTCCTCGTCTTGGTAGGTGGAGGCAGGATGTCTTGTGATGTGCAGTCCTGGCATGATGTCATGCTGGCTGTGCAGGCCCATTGCGTGGAGGCATTTGGTGCCTATTCCTGGTGGACTTGAGGCAGGCAGTTTCCAGACAAACAAACCCAAGCACAGGGCTTGTTGTGCAGCAGAGCTAATTTACAGCTTAGCAAAGCATAATGCTGTGGAAGACAATAAGGCAGTGAGGCTTAATACTACCAGAAGCAGAGAGCAATGACAGCAGGCAGCAGCAAGCAAGCACAAATACAAGGGTTGTATTTGTAACAGGTATTTACCTGTATTTGTAGCAGATAACAAGCACAGTGTGTTACCTGCTCATCTCATTTTTATCCATGTAGCCCGAGACTAATGGGCCTTTGGACACAGAATAGCCAATCAGAATGGCAGTTAGCAGAGCTTGACCCTATTAGCCATAGGCTTGTTTTTACCCAAATCTGGGAAAAACACAGGCCTTGCACAAGGCAGGCACAAGCTAAGTGTATGTACCTTGTGTACCACAGGATGTAAACAGAAGCAAAACAAGTCTGGGAAAGCCTCCTTAGACTCAGCGGCTCCA
Source organism: Psilopogon haemacephalus (assembly GCA_013396835.1). Classification (NCBI taxonomy): domain Eukaryota; kingdom Metazoa; phylum Chordata; class Aves; order Piciformes; family Megalaimidae; genus Psilopogon; species Psilopogon haemacephalus. Next base: position 16,795 of record VWZI01018618.1, read on the forward strand.
GGTTCATTGTCCTCTTTCCTGCTGTTGCTTCTCCCCAAAACAGAGAGAGGGAGAGAAGAAAAACATCTCTGGGCAAGCCAGGACATGTATATGCCTATTTTGGCCTATTCAGGCCTACCATGACACCAACCCCTACTATTCTATGATAGACACTTTATAAATGTCTCAGAACATCTTTGATCTGCTGAGATTTGGACCATTTAAAGGGTTGCTAATAGCCCAGAACTGGGAAATTTTCCAGCCACTCTCTCCCAAGCTTGGAGTGTTGGAAGACTCAGCTGTCACAGATGATACCAGAATTATTGGAGTCATGGAATCACACAATCACAGAATCATAGAATTATAGTCAGGGATAGAAGGTACCTCGAGGATCATCCAGTTCCAACTCCCCTGCCATGGGCAGGGACACCTCATATTAGATCAGGCTGTCTAGAGCCTCATCCAGCCTGGCCTTAAACACCTTCAGGGATGGGGCTTCCACCACCTCCCTGGGCAACCTGTTCCAGGATCTCACCACCCTCATGGTGAAGAACTTCTTCCTAACATCCAATATGAATTTGCCCTCCTCTAGCTTGGATCCATTCCTCTTAGTCCTACTACTACCTGATATCATAAACAGTCCCTCATCAGCTTTCTTGTAGCCCCCTTCAGATAGGGGAAGGCCACAATAAGGTCTCCTTGGAGCCTTCTCTTCTCCAGGCTGAGCAGTCCCAGCTCCCTCAGTCTGTCCTCATAGCAGAGGTGCTCTACCTCCACACACCGTGGGGTGTGCCTACCAGAATTGCTAACAGGAGGAAACCAAACCAAGCAAAGTTACAAAGCAGGAACCTGATAAAGGCAGTGACAATTAAAAAGGATGCTGAATAATGAAGCAAGACACAGAGACTGCCAAAGTAGAGCCATTCAGGCTGGAAAGTTTGTGAGCTGGTCTTACAGCATAAAAGGAGATGATAATAGTGCTGGGACTTGGAGGAGAACCAGTAGCTGTCACTGCTTCACAGTCGTGTGGAAGTGAAGATTGATGGGGAAATAAACTTCAGTTCTGAGCACAAATGTAAAGGGAATTATACTGAACAGGTCAGAGATGCTGAAGACCACAAAGGAGCTGGTGAGAATACTTCTACGTGTTGCTATCCCTCCACATTTTTGACATGAATGGATGGTTGGATGGATAACAAATGAGGGCACAGCCCAGTACAAGAGAGATGCATCAAAGCTACTGCTAAAGAAAGTGGAAATGGATTAGTCACTGTCTGAGGAAATCAGATCTCAAAGCTAGCAGGCGAGCCCTGGAGTGGGGTCTACAGGGAACAGAGAAAAAGTGAGACCATAAGGGCTTGTGCTAAAGAAGATACATCTGGCTTGGACAGACATCGAACAGCACTCTTAAGGAAAAGATGAGTGAAGTAGCTCCTAAGTGTCTCCTACAGAAGTAATATAAGGAGGCTTGCTCCAGTATGTCTTTGCACAGATAAGACTCTGAATTACAGGGGAACTGGGGCTCTGCTAAGGAGAAGGTCTACAAGTGCGGACACAAGGGGGATCGTGAGCTCTGCAGTAACCATACTCTGGCTACTTAACCAGCAGCTGGCTGCAATACCCAGCAACTGTAGTATGTGCCATAAAAAAGAGCTTCCCCCATCAGCAGAAGGGAAGGGCAAGCCAGGACATGTTTTAGGCCTATAAGCCTTGACAGTCACTTCTCCCTGTCATGCACAAATCACATAGTGACTTGGACTTCATGATCTTAGAGGTTGTTTCCAATCTTAATGATTCTACGAGTCTATGATCACAGAATAATAAGGCTGCTAAAGAACATTTGGCATTTAGGAGTTAGAATCATAGAATCAGTCAAGGTTGGAAAGGACCACAAGGATCATCTAGTTCCACCCCCCCTGCCATGCCCAGGGACACCCTACCCTACATCAGGCTACACACAGCCTCATCCAGCCTGGCCTTAAACACCTCCAGGGATGTGACCCCAACCACCCCTCTGGCCAACACATATATATGTATATATGTTTATATACACACATGTATATGTATTTATATATACATATATTAAAAATAATGTATATATATTTTTTTCCCCATTTTGGACTCTGCTGATGGCTGCTGATGTCCAAAACCACATTCCAGCTTTTTCTTACTCTGCCACAACAATGACCTCACTCTGCTCTCTTCCCTCCCTCCTCTCCCTGACTGTAGACCACTCCTGTTTCTCAAGCTGTTCCACACCACCCAAAACTTTTTCCCTTTTTTTTTTTTTTTCCCTTCCTCAGCCACTCATTTTCCCTTTGCCTTAGTGTCTGGCTTCCCCTACAGCCTTCACATAAATTTTCCTGTGACAAAGGAGCAGGGAGCACATGGTTGACTTGAAGCTAAATGGAGAGGAGGAAGAAACCCGAGGGGAGAACAGACTCAAGGAGCTATATGTTCACAGATGCTTTATGAAATGGATGTGGGAAATGGAAGCTTTCCTCCTAACAACCTCCAGCAGGAATTGCTCCCAGAGGAGAAAGGAGAGAAATACTGGCACAAAGCTAGCTGGTAATGTTGGGCTGAGTTAACCAAACCATCTAAAGACACTTTAGAGAACACATTTAGAGAGCTTTCACGTCAAGAAGCTTGCAGAGTGATTGCACCATGCCCCGTGCTTAGCAGCCCAGGAGCAAACTATCCATCTAACCAAAGCCCAATCTTTCACCCTGTGGGCTATTGGAACTAGGCAGGTTTGGAATTACTCACATTTAGAACCTCGTTTTCAGAGGCAAGCATCAGCCAACACATGGGGAATATCTGCAGCAGAGAGAGAGGACTGTAATGTACAAAAAAAATAAGGCACATGCTGAATTAGTAATTAATTAATGCTGCCATAAACAAACTCACCTGAGTGAAAGTAGCAGCTCAAGCTAAACTGAAGCGGAAAATATTCTGGATATTGAAAGCAGAGAAGTTAAAAAAGAAAAAATCTTAAAGCTTGAAGAGGGCAGATTCAGACTGGATATTGGGAGGAAATTCTTTATAGTGAGGGTGGTGAGACCCTGAACATGTTGCCCAGGAAAACTATGGATGTGCCTTCCCCAGAGGTATTCCAGGTCAGGTTGGATGGAGCCTTGAGCAACCTGGTCTAAGAAATATTTGCCTTCATAGAATAGAACAAAATAGAATAGAATAGAATGGAATAAAATAGGATTGAATGGAATGGAAT
>VWZI01018618.1:25104-38421 GCA_013396835.1 Psilopogon haemacephalus
AGGGAGGTTGTGGCTGCTCCCTCCCTGGAGGTGTTGAAGGCCAGTTTGGATGAGGCCTTGAGTGACCTGATCTAGTGGGAGGTGTTCCTGCCTATGGCACAGGAGGGTTGGAACTGGATGAGCTTCCAATCTAAACCATTCTATGATTTATTTGGATGAACTGGGAACTCTATAGAGGAAAAAAAAAAAAAGGGAGAGAAAATTAGAGAGGGATGAAGTCAACCAGAGTGAGGGGAAGCCCACAGCAGGTGTAGGTGTGTGGCAGTGGCTAAATTAATAACACAAAGCTGGAGAAGCACAATATTTTGGGCTTGATTGTTAAGAAGGAAATGGACCTGCTGGACCAAGTCCAGAGGAGGGGCACAAAAATGAGAGAGGGCTGGAGGACTTCTCTTATGAAAACAGTCTGGGAGAGTTGGGATTGCTCAGCTTGAAGAAGCAAAGGCTCCTTGGAGACCTTACAGCAGCATTTCAATAGCTGAAGGATACTCACAGGAAGGCTGTGGGGGTGCTGTTTAGAAGGGCAATGGTTTAATCCTAAAAAAGGGTAGATTTAGGTTAAACATAAGGAGGAAGTTCTTCATAATGAGGCATAGTGTAAGACTGGGTCAGGCTGCCCAGGGAGGTGGTGGAATCCCCATCCTTGGAGACATTCAAGGTCAGACTTGATGGGGCCCTGGGCAGTCTGATCAAGATGTCCCCATTTAGTTCAGCGGGGGTTGCACAAGATGACCTTCAAGGGTCCCTTCCAGCTTGATGCATTCTTTGATTCTACAATTTCCATGAGTAGGTACAAGCAAGCAGATGTGGAAAGCAACCCAAACTCATTGTGCTCCAGCTGCTCTCAGGGGGTGTAGTGAGGACAGCCCAGGCGCTGCTAGAGGCCATACACAGCCCCAGGATCCACGAGCTGCTTCTGGTTGCACTTTTTCACGTGCCAGCTGCCTTACACCTGCACCTGCTCTTGCTTTTCTTCTCTCCTTTTTGGCTTCCTTTTCCTGCCTGTTCATAGAAGAGTAGAATACATCAGCTCATCTTGTCCAGCCCCCTGCAGTGATGTAGTGGTTTAGCAGTTCCCTGCCCCCTCACCTTTTGATATAAACCCAGGCTAGGACTCAGAACACTGGAAGTTGATAAATGAAGCTTTCTATTTACAGCAATGCACAATATACAAGCAAATATTTACAAGATATAGCAGATATTTACAGATATATACAGTGAAAAGGTAATACAGACACCACAGCCCTCCCAGAGACCAAAATCCCCAAGAGGGGTAACCAACCACCCCCTACCACCTTTCCCCCCTTCCCCAATCCTATCTCACCACCTGTTGATGCTGCAGATAAGCTGAAGCAGATCAGCCAGGGGGGTTAGTAGTAGGAAGGTAGTTAGTAGAATTACTGAGCTACCAAGGCAGAGGGACAACGGAGACCATGCAAAGAGCAGCTGCAGCCAGAGTGGTCAGAAACCATCTGATATCTAATGTTTTGGGTACATTTTTAAAACAATTTTTTTTTTTCTTTCTCAGTAGAACTCTGGGTGAAGTGACACACTGTGTTTACCTCCCTCAGCCAATAGTCTAATTTCTCACTCAAATTCTCCAATTAGCTCAAACCAGCACAAGTGACCAGGGACATCTTTAACTAGATGAGGTTTCTCAGAGCCCCATCAAGCTTGACCCTGAGTGTCTCCAGGGACGGAGCCTCCATCCACCTCTCTGGGCAGGCTGCTTCACTATTTCACTACCCTCATTGTGAAGAACTTCCTCCGAATATCCAACCCAAAGCTATCCTGCTCCAGCTTCAAACCATTGTTCTTTCTTTTACTTAACCTCTCAGGCTGTAACTAAAAAAAACACAAAAAAAAAAAAAAAAACCAAAAAAAAAACCAACCAAAAAACCCAACAACAAACCAACAAAAAGGACACCATCACTCACTACAATGCAATTAGACTAAAAGAGGGAAATTGAATTTACTAGGAGGAAATCCTGCTTTTGCTCTAATGCTTCCTGCCTGCTCTGGAGGTCAGTTTCAGAAAGCTCAGAGAAGGAGCACCTGGTCCATCATCCCCACTTTACTTTAAACCCTCTGGACATCAAATGCACAGGGTTGTTGTCCTCAGCAGCACTGCTGTTTACTCACAGCCTCACTGAACATCAGAGAGTCAACCTGCAGCACATCACATACATGATTTAGCCACCTCCAGATCTTCTGCAGGAGGCTTGCCCCGACCACCACTACCCATTACAGTAAAGCTGTACAGGGTGAGGGAGGAGATTCTCCCCCTCTGCTCCACACTGCTGAGACCCCACCTGGAGTACTGCATCCAGTTCTGCAGCCCCTATTACAAGAGGGATGTGGAGATGCTGGAGCACATCCAGAGAAGGGCCACAAGGATGATCAGAGGCTGCAGCACCTCTGCTATGAGGACAGACTGATAGAGTTGGAGCTGTTCAGTTTGGAGAAGAGGAGGCTCCCAGGTAACCTTATGGTGGCCTTCCAGTATCTGAAGGGGGCCTGCAGAAAAGCTGGGGAGAGAATTTTGAGGCTATCAGGTAGTGACAGGACTAGGGGGAATGGAGCAAAGCTGGAGGTGGGGAGATTCAGACTGGATGTGAGGAAGAAGTTCTTCACCATGAGAGTGGTGAGAGCCTGGAATGGGTTGCCCAGGGAGGTGATTTGGGCCCCATCCCTGGAGGTGTTTGCAGCCAGGCTGGATGAGGCTGTGGCCAGCCTGATGTAGGGTAGGGTGTCCCTGGGCATGGCAGGGGGATTGGAACTAGATGATCCTTGTGGTCCTTTCCACCTCTGACTGATTCTATGATTCACTTTTTACCTACAGCAGCCCTCTCCTCTCAGCCCTGCTCCCATTTCATAGCACACAGATGCTAGAGGTCAGCTATTCAGCTCATCTTCAGCTTCTTTACCTGCTGCACAGTGGAAGTGACCTCTGAAGGTCACTCAGTTCAAGCCCCTGCCAGAGCACTATCACCTAAAGCAGATCACATTGGAACACATCCCAAGGTAGATCTTGAAAGTCTCCAGAGATGGATACTCCCCTGCCATGTCCAGGGACACCCTACCCTACATCAGCCTGACCACAGCCCCATCCAGCCTGGCCTTAAACACCTCCAGGGACGGGGCCTCAACCACCTCCCTGGGCAACCCATTCCAGGCTCTCACCACTCTCATGCTGAAGAACTTCGTCCTCAAGTCCATTCTGACTCTCCCCACCTCCAGCCTTGCTCCATTCCCCCTACTCCTGTCACTACCTGATAGTCTAAGAAGTCCCTCCCATCTTCCAGAGCTGCGTGACCTAAGAGCTTGCCTTGGAGCAAGCCTGCAGCTGTTTGCATGGAGCACAGGCAGGAGCTCTGCTGCTCCTTTAGGGCGTGCTGAAGTCTTTTCACTTCATAGAGGTTGTGTTTGCTGAATGTAAATGGAATCAGCTCTCTTTCTCTGACACGGACACAAATTCACTGTGAATAGGAAGGGACTTGCTCCCTCATCAAATTTTTCCCACGCTGGTCAAATATTACTTGTTTGTATAGGAAGGCTGGGGAGGGACCATTCACAAGGTCTTGTAAAGACAGGATGAGGGGGAATGGGTTCAAATTGGCAGAGGGGAGATTTGAATGGGATGTTAGGAGAAAGTTCTTCACAGTGAGGGTGGTGAGACACTGGCACAGGTTGCCCAGGGAGGCTGTGGCTGCTCTCTCCCTGGAGGTGTTCAAGGCCAGGCTGGATGAGGTCTTGAGTGTCCTGATCTAGTGGGAGGTGTCCCTCCCTATGGCACAGGGGGGTTGGAACTGGATGATCTTTGAGGTCTCTTCCAACCTAAACCATTCTATGATTCTACTTCAGAGAATCAGAGAATCATTTCAGTTGGGAAAGGCCTTTAAGATCCAACCATTGTCCTAACTCTGCCAGGTCTGGGCAAAACCATGTCCCTCAGCACCACATCTGAGTTTCTGCAATGTATCTAGAGAAGGGCAACAAAGCTGATGGAGGGGTCTGGAGAACAGGTCTGGTGAGGAGTAGCTGAGGGAATTGGGGTTGTTTAATTTGGAGAAAGGGAGGCAGAGGGGAGGTCTCATTGCTCTCTACAACTCCCTGAAAGGAGGCTGGAGCCAGGTGGGAGTTGGTCTCTTCTCCCTAGTACCAGGTGATAAAGCATGAGGAAATGACCTGAAATTGTTCCAGGGGAGGGGATTGCATATTAGGAAAAAATTCTTCACTGAAAGACTGATCAGGCATTTTCACAGGCTGCCCAGAGTGATGGTGGAGTCACTGTCCCTGGAGGTGTTCAGGAAACATATGGACATGGCACTTTGAGCCATGGTTTAATGGCCATGGTGGTGTTGGGTTGATGGTTGGACTTGATGATCTCAGAGGCCTTTTCCACCCAAAACAATTCTGTGATTCTGTGATTCAATTCTATCTTTGTGGCTTTTAAACACCTCCAGGGATGGAGATTCAGCCATCTCCCAGGGCAGCCTGTTCCAGTGTTTCAGCCAAGAAGTTTCTTCTAATATCCAACCTAAAAACCTCCCCTAGTACAACTTGAGGCCATTTCCTCTCCTTATCATCTGATACTAGGGAGAGGAGACCAGCACCCACCTCACTACAACCTCCTTTCAGGGAGCTGTAGAGAGCAATGAGGTCTCTCTTCAAGCTTCCTTTTCTGCAGACTAAACAGCCCCAGCTCCTTCAACTGCTCCTCACCAGACCTGTTCTTCAGACCCTTTGCCAGCTTTGCTGCCATTCTCTGGACACACTCCAGCATCTCAATGTCTTCCTTGTAGTGAGTGGCTCACAGCTGAACCCAGTACTCAAGGTGTGGCCTCATCAGCACTGAGCACAGTGGGATAATTCCTTCCTTCCCTGGTGCTGCTGGCCACAGTATTCCTGCTCCAGGCCAGGATGCTGTTGGCCTTCTTGGCCACCTGGGCACATGCTGCTGGCTCATGTTCAGCTGGATGAGGACCAGAATCCCCAGGCCTTTCTCTGCTGGGCAGTTTCCAACTACTCTGCCCCAAGCCTGGGATATTCATGGGCTTGTTGTGACCCAGGTGCAGTGCCTGGTCCTTGGCCTTCTTAAGTCTCAAACAACTGACCTCAGTCCATGGATTCAGCCTGTCCAGGTCCCTGTGTAGAGCCTTCCTACCCTCCAGCAGACCCACACTCCCTCCCAGCTTAGTGGCCACGTTCTCCTGTGTTACTGCCAGCACCACCAGCACTGCAGAGAGCTGGCAGAGACCTGCATGCATGGGCCTGACCAGCTGCAGGGCTTGCCCAGAGCCTCCAGTGCATGGACACTGCAGTTCATGCATTACCTGACTATGCTCTCCTGGCCCTAGCAAGGACCAGCAAGCAGATGAAGAAGAGCACAGCTGCTGTTTTGCCCCAGGCTACAGAGGCTTTCTAGCACCACTGCAGAAATTAGCTTTTCCTTCTCTCTCCACTGACATAGAAGGAAGAGAGCATCACTTTTTGTTCTCCTTCCCAGCCAAAACTGTGGCTAGAAACAACAGATGCACACTGTGTGCAGTTCTGGAGACCCCAGCACAAGGATGTGGAACTGATGGAGAGAGTCCAGAGGAGGGCCATGAGGATGCTCAGAGGGCTGCAGCACCTCTGCTACGAGGACAGGCTGAGAGAGTTGGGGCTCTGCAGTCTGGAGAAGAGAAGGCTTCCAGGAGACCTTACAGAAGCCTTCCAGTATCTGAAAAGGGCCTACAGGAGGGCTGGGGAGGGACTATTCACAAGGTCTTGTAATGACAGGATGAGGGGGAATGGGTTCAAACTGGCAGAGGGGACGTTTAAATGGGATGTTAGGAGGAAGTTCTTTGCAATGAGGGTGGTGAGACACTGGAATGGGTGCCCAGGGAGGTTGTGGCTGCTCCCTCTCTGGAGGTGTTCAAGGCCAGGCTGGATGAGGTCTTGAGTGACCTGATCTAGTGGGAGGTGTCCCTGCCTATGGCACAGAGGGGTTGGAACTGGATGAGCTTTGAGGTCTCTTCCAACCTAAACCATTCTATGATTCTACGATTGTACATACAAAGCTTTCATCAAAGCCTTTTTTAACCCCCAAATGATTTTCTAATAAACGGAATTTTTTTTTTTGTTTTTTAATTTTTTTTTGCCTTCCCCAAATCACACAGAGCTCATTTGTTGGGCAAAGTCTCAGGCCTTCCACTTCCTTTTCGGAGCTGCTGGCAGAGCCTTCTTTCACCACCAATCATCTGAATCAACATTACCACCTAGTGGAGAGTGGCTTGGGCAGTGCCACCAACGCCTCCCTGCAGAAAGGCACTGTGTGACCGTCGCACAAATGCTGATTTAGGAAGCCAGCAAAACATCCAGCTGGAAAAAAAAATCAGTGCCTGAAGTTGGCTGACTGCTTTGACTGGGGAGTCTTGGAGTTGTATCCTAGAGGTCAGAGATTTTAGAGGTGTGCTGAGTGGGGGAGAGCCATACCAGAACCCTTAGGAAAGTTTTAGTTCCCCTGAGATTTTCATAGAGTCACAGCATGGTAAATGTTGGAAGGGACCTCAAAAGATCATAGAATCATGGAATGGTTTAGGTTGGAGGGATCTCAAAGATTGTCCCAGTTCCAACCCCCCTGTGCCATAGGCAGGGACACCTCCCACTAGATCAGGATGCTCAAGGCCTCATCCAGCCTGGCCTTGAACACCTCCAGGGAGGGAGCAGCCACAACCTCCCTGGGCAACCTGTGCCAGTGTCTCACCACCCTCACTGTGAAGAACTTTCTCCTAACATCCCATTCAAATCTCCCCTTGGCCAGTTTAAACCCATTTCCCCTCATTCTGTCTGTTGGTCAGACTGCTTCAGACTGCTCTGGGGCTGTGGCTGCTCTTGCATGGCTCTTTTCTCCCTGCCTTTTGCAGCTGATTCTGAATAATTCCACTAACTTCTTTCCTGCTGCTAACCTCCCTGGCTGATCTACTTTCACCTATCTGCTGCCTTAACAGATGGTGAAATAAGATTGGGGAAGGGGAAAGGTGGTAGGGGTGGTTAGAAACCCCTCTTAGGGATCTTGATCTCTAGGAGGGCTGTGGTGTTTCTGTATTACCTTTTTACTGTATAAATCTGTAAATATCTGTTATACATTGTAAATATCTGCTTGTATGTTGTGCACTGCTGTAAATAGAAAGCTTCATTCCTTAACTTCCAGCTGACTGAGTCCCAGCCTGGGATATTCCCAAGTCTGTGTGTGGGGCAGGGGCAGCTAACTGCTAAACCACCACAGCAGCTAAATCTGTCTCTGGAACAGAGACAACAAAGCAGAATTACTGTCTAGATAGAGATGATGTAAAAAATGAGAGCCTGAATTTCATCCATACAAATCAAACCCAAACTCTCACCTTTCAGGCTGGTTGCAATGGATATCTTGAGGCAGGCTGAGCCGTGTGGCTTCTCCTGCAGGTGCCTTTGCCACGTTCATCCCCTTGTGTGGAGAAGGCAGGAGGTTTGCTGCCTCTGTGTGCAGGACAGATGATGACCATCAGTCGGCCAGTGGTGGCAGGCCACAACTGCTGGTCACAGAGCTTTCGCTTCCTGCGTCTCCACCCTGTCCTTGCCACAGTTTCTCTCTGCTGGGTGTGTCTGCTGGGTTTCTCTAACATGTCCCACCAGCTACTTCCCCTGCACTTCAGCAGGAGCCATGCAGCGAAGCACAGCTCTAGGAGCATATAGGACACAGAGCAATGCTCTTCACAGAATCATAGAATCAGCCACGTTGGAAGAGACCTCTAAGATCATCCAGTCCAACCTAGCACCCAGCCCTAGCCAATGGCACTAAGTGCTCCATCCAGGCTTTTCTTCAACACCTCCAGGGATGGGGACTCCATCACCTCCCTGGGCAGCCCATTCCAATGCCAATCACTCTCTCTGGCAAGAACTTCCTCCTAATATCCAGCCTATCCCTCCCCTGGCACAGCTTGAGACTTTGTCCCCTCCTTCTGTTGCTGGTTGCCTGGGAGAAGAGACCAACCCCACCTGGCTACAACCTCCCTTTGGGTAGTGGTAGACAGCAATGAGGTCTGCCCTGAGCCTCCTCTTCTCCAGGCTCCCAGCTGGAGAGCCTCTTCTCCAGGCTCTCCTCTTCTCCAGCTGCCCCCAGCTCCCTCAGCCTCTCCTCACAGGGCTGTGCTCCAGGCCCCTCACCAGCGTCATTGCCCTTCTCTGGACACATTCCAGTACCTCAACATTTCTCTTGAATTGAGGGGACCAGAACTCAAGGTGTGGCCTAACCAGTGCTGAGTACAGGGGAAGAATAACCTCCCTTGTTCAAGCTTTCTGGTTAACCCTTCTTCTGCAGTGAGTTTTCCTCATTGCCACATTCACTTCAGCACTGTAGCTCAAACCAGTTCACAGTTCTGTGCTTGGCTACCTCATCAATCCCCCATGGCCTCAACCCCTCTGGCTGAGACACAAGGTCACTGCTGGAGGAAGCACACCACACTCAAAGTGCTGAAGTCAGAAGTTTGATAGAAGAACCAAGGTCAGCGAATGCTCTTCAATCCATCCATGACCACAGTGACACTTTCACCTGTATGTGATGTGTGCCTAGAATCACAGGACCATTAAGGTTGGCCAAAACCTGGAAAGTCACCACATCCAGCCATCAGCCCAACCCCACCACCTGCCCTAAACCATATCCACATGGTTTTGGAACACCTCCAGAGATGGTGACTCCAGCACTTCCTCGGGCAGCAAGAGCTTGATTCTGCTCCTTTGCTCTCCTGCTGTCACTGTGCAGCTCCTGGTTAGGCTGAGAGAGTTGGGGCTTTTCAGCCTGGAGAAGAGAAGGCTTCCAAGAGACCTTATAGCAACCTTCCAGTATCTGAAGGAGGCCTACAGGAGGGTTGGGGAGAGACTATTCACAAGGTCTTGTAATGACAGGATGAGGGGGAATGGGTTCAAATTGGTGGAGAGGAGATTAAAACAGGATGTTAGGAGGAAGTTCTTCACAGTGAGGGTGGTGAAGACACTGGCACAGGTTGCCCAGGGAGGTTGTGGCTGCTCCCTCCCTGGATGTGTTCAAGGCCAGGCTGGATGAGGTTTTGAGCATCCTGATCTAGTGGGAGGTGTCCCTGCCTATGGCACAGGGGGGGTTGGAACTGGATCATCTTTGAGGTCTCTTCCAACCTAAACCATTCTATGATTCTATGATCATGTAGAGAAACTACATCTGGTGGCAGCTGATGTCTGGAGGAGAGGGAAGCTCTCTGCAGCTTGCATAACACCGACGAGCAGCATCACAGCTCCACCTTCGCTTAGGGTCACAATTGCTGCTTGGCTTTGGAGATTAGAGGCTTAGAGCTCAAAACTCCCAGGCTCAAAAGCAAGTTAAAGAATAAGCCAGCAACAACAAAGGAACCCCTCCCCCAGAGGCAGTTTCTTATCTGAGGTAGGAATAATAAGGGTACTATCCTGTTCCTGCTGGAAATGAGGATCAAATTCCCATCCTCCCCCCACTCCCCATTCCCCAGGGATAAATTTGGGTCCTTTAAAATCAGGCACTCCTAAAGAGCAGTAAAATGAAATGCCAGCAAAAAAAGGCAATTTTAAACTCCACCAAAAGTGGTGTGGCTTTTCTTTTTAACACCAAATTTCTTCCCTTGCTGGTAGGAAGCAGCAGGGGAACACTTCGTGGTGTTGATGTTTCTTGCCTTACACAGAGCATCTCAGGTCTGAGACAGAAAGTGCTTAAAACTTGTAAGGAGACAGTTGCCATCTGCCCAGTGTAAGCATCAGGATTTTGTGCTGGATGGGTGAGATCATAGAAGGCTGGAAGGGACCCTCAAAGGTCACCTTGTCCAACCCCTCTGCAGTGAACACGTCCACCTAGATCAGGTTGCTTAAGGCCCCATCAAGTTTGACCTGGAGTGTCTCCAGGGATGGGGTCTCTACCACATCTCTGGACAACCTGCTCCAGCATTTCACTGCCCTCACTGTGAAGAGCTTCCTTCTTTTAGGAAGTTCTTCACAGTGAGGGTGGTGAGACACTGCAACAGGTTGCCCAGGGAGGTTGTGGCTGCTCCCTCCCTGGAGATGTTCAAGCCCAGGCTGGATGAGGCCTTGAGTGACCTGATCTAGTGGGAGGTGTCCCTGCCTATGGCATAGGGGGGTTGGAACTGGATGATCTTTGAGGTCCCTGCTAACCTCAACCATTCTATGATTCCTTCTAACGTCCATTGCAGATCGTTACTGCTCTAGATGCATTTTTTTTTCCTGCTCCTCTTGCTTTTCCTTAATTGCCACCAAAACTGCAGCGAGCCCAAGCTCAAGCTTGTTGAGGAAGCACATCAGCAAGGTGCAGGTTGTGGTAGGTCTTCAGTGTCAGGTCACAGAGACAGCTTTTGTCAAACCTACCTCTAGAGAAAGGTGGAGATGTGCCCTGAGAAAGCAGCCAAGCATCAGGAGCTGAAGGGAGGAACTGGATTTGAAAGCAAGCCTTGTGAAGGGGGCATGGCCTAACAAGATGCTGGCATGCATAAAAGCAGTACCTGATATTAGGGACAATGGAGCAGCTCTCCCACCTTACTCCAACCTTTCAGGGAGTCGTAGAGAGCAATGAGGCCTCCCCTCAGTCTCTTTTTCTCTAGACTAAACAACCCCAATTCCCTCAGCTACTCCTCACCAGACCTGTTCTCCAGACCCCTCCATCAGCTTTGTTGCCCTTCTCTAGATACATTGCAGAAACTCAGATGTGGTGCTGAGGGACATGGTTTTGCCCAGACCTGGCAGAGTTAGGACAATGGTTGGATCTTAAAGGCCTTTCCCAACTGAAATGATTCTCTGATTCTCTGAAGTAGAATCATAGAATGGTTTAGGTTGGAAGAGACCTCAAAGATCATCCAGTTCCAACCCCCCCTGTGCCATAGGGAGGGACACCTCCCACTAGATCAGGACACTCAAGACCTCATCCAGCCTGGCCTTCGACACCTCCAGGGAGAGAGCAGCCACAACCTCCCTGGGCAACCTGTGCCAGTGTCTCACTACCCTCACTGTGAAGAATTTCTTCCTAACATCCCGTTCAAATCTCCCCTCTGCCAGTTTGAACCCATTCCCCCTCATCCTGTCATTACAAGACCTTGTGAATGGTCCCTCCCCAGCCTTCCTATACAAACAAGTAATATTTCTCCAGCAATGGAAAAAATTGACGAGGGAGCAAGTCCCTTTCCTATTCACAGTGAATTTGGGCAAATTTGTGTCCTGATCACAGAAAGAGAGCTGATTCCATTTACATTCAGCAAACACAACCTCTATGAAGTGAAAAGACTTCAGCACGCCCTAAAGGAGCAGCAGAGCTCCTGCCTGTGCTCCATGCAAACCTGTTCTCCAGACCCCTCCATCAGCTTTGGTGCCCTTCTCTGGACAGTGACTGAAACCACCTGAAACTTGCCAGCTACAGGAGGGAGATGTTGTGTGTGGCTTGCTGGGAGGTCATATGAAGGGCTTGGGTAAATCCCTGCTGTCAGCTTTTTGCTTGTGAAACTCTCATTTCCTCCTTCTCTCACACACGTTGAGGTTCCTTTAATCAGAAAACTTCCTACTTCTTTTTTAAGCAGCAGCTGACTATGGAAGTTTTCCTCCTTTGTTGAGGCTTGAAGTTTCTCAAAAGGGGAAACAAGAATTTAGACTGTCCTTGGGCCAGGCTCTCAGCAAAGCATCACTAGCACAGAGCCACTCAAAGGTCCACATCTAAATTCCTCTGTTTCTCCAACATTTTAACCACTGCTGCCTTAATCTGGACATATTTGCTGCCTTCATTTGAACCTATTGGGGGTGGTGGAGCCATAGAACCATAGACTGAATCACAGAATGGTTTAGGTTGGAAGGGACCTCAAAGATCATCCAGTTCCAACCCCCTGCCATAGACAGGGACACCTCCCACTAGAATAGGTTGCTCAAGGCCTCATGCAACCTGGCCTTGAACACATCCAGGGAGAGAGCAGCCACAACCTCCCTGGCAACCTGTGCCACTGTCTCACCACCCTCACTGCAAAGAACTTCCTCCTAACATCTCCTTTAAACCTCCCCTCTGCCAGCTTAAACCCATTACCTCTCATCCTGTCATTACAAGACCTTGTGAACAGTCCCTCCACAGCCTTCCTGTTGGAACCTTTCAGATACTGGAAGGTTACTATAAGGTCTCCTGGAAGCCTTCACTTCTCCATGCTGAAGAGCCCCAGTTGTCATAACACAGCTGCTGCAGTCCTCTCAGTATCTTTGTGGACTCCTCCGGACTCTCTCCAGCAGTTCCATGTCCTTCCTGTGCTGGGGGCTCCAGAACTGCACACAGTACTGCAGGTGGGGTGTGAGGAGAGCAGAGCAAAGGGGCAGAATCCCCTCCCTTGCCCTGCTGCCCACAGCTGCTCTTGCTGCAGCCCAGCACACAGTTGCTGTCTGGGCTGCACTCACACTGCAGCCTCATCTTGAGCTTTTCATCACCCCACACCCCCAGGGCCTTTTCCTCAGAGCTGCTCTCAGCCATTCCCCACCCAACCTGGAGTTGTGCTTGGGATTGCACCCACCCAGGTGTAGGACCTTACACTTGGCTTTGTTGAATTTCATGAGGTTGGCCTGGGCACAGCTCTGCAGCCTGTGCAGGTCCCTCTGGATGGATCCCTGCCCTCCAGCAAGTCGACTGTGCCACACAGCTTGGTGCCATCTGCAGACTTGCTGAGGGTGCACTGATTCCTCTGCCCATGTCACTGACAAAGATGTTCAACAGCACTGGGCCCAGCACTGACCCCTGAGGGAGCCACTTGGCACCGGTCTCCAGGTGGACATTGTGCCCTTGATCACCACTCTGTATGCCACCATCCAGCCAAATCCTTATCCAGCCAGTTGTCCACCCATCAGGTCTGTGTCTTCCCAGTATGGGACATAGTCACCACTCCTGGAGGTGTTCAAAAAATGAGCAGTGACACAGCTTTGAACAGGTGGGAAAAAAGAATTTAACAAAAACCCACCAGAGACTAAGATCCTGCTGCTGTTGTGAGAGACTTCTCTGAGTATGTTGCCCTGGCATATGCAGATGTAACTGAGACTTCGAAGAAATTTTGGACAGCAGAAAAGCTGTGAAGGTGATGAATACTGGGACAAAGAAGTAGTAAAAAGAATAGAGGGAAGAGGAAAATTAAAAGCAAAGAACATCTTTATTTTTTTTTCTCCAGCTTGCAGGTTTTCCTCTCATGAATGTTTCCTGGAGGGGAGAACTGCCCAGATCTGATGATGCTACAAGAAAAGAAAGAAAAAAAAAAAAAAAAAAAAAAAAAAAAA
>VWZI01018618.1:38439-50028 GCA_013396835.1 Psilopogon haemacephalus
AAAAGAGCAGAAAATTGTCAGAGAAGCTGAAAATAGAAATGTCCTTCTCATCTTTGTGCTTGAGGAAAAACAAGTGAGTCAAACCAGAAAGTGAGTAATTGAAGATAAGTTCAGTATCTCTTCTTAGTAGTATCAGGGACAGGATGAGGAAAAAACGGCCTGAAATTGTGCCATGGGGAGGTTTAGTTTGGACATGAGGAACAATTTCTTTGGTGTAAGAGCAGTCTGCTCCAGTATTCCACTGCCCTCACTGTGAAGAGCTTCCTTCTTTTAGGAGGAAGTTCCTTACAGTGAGGGCAGTGAGACACTGGAGCAGACTGCTCTTACACCGAAGAACAGGTTGCCCAGAGAGGTGGTGGAGTCACCATCCCTGGAGGTGTTCAAGCAAAGTGTGGCTGTGGTACTTCAGGCCACAGTGATGTTGGGTTGAAGGTTGGGCTTGATGCTCTTGGAGAGGTTTTCCAATCAAAATGATTCTATGATAACACAATTCCACTCACCTGTGAGCTTCCAGTTTCACCAGTCACTTCAGGTCATCATAGAATCAGTCAGGGTTGGAAGGGACCATAAGGATCATCTCCTTCCACCCCCCCCTGCCATGACCAGGGACAACCTACCCTAGATCAGGCTGCCCACAGCCTCATCCAGCCTGGCTGCAAACACCTCCAGGGATGGTGACTCCACCACCTCGCTGGGCAACCTGTTCCAACAGCTGAGATGTGGCCCCAACCACCTCCCTGGGCAACCTATAAGTGAGCTGAAAGAGGCAGCTGAACATATTGGAGCTCAGCCTAAGAAAGAAGGCCCAAGCAGCACCTGTGAGTGATGTTAGAGCAATCATCAATTCTCTATCCCACCTGACCGGGGGGCCTGGTGGCCCCCCGGCCTCTGATCCCCTCCACCATTCACCCAGTGCACACCACAGGGACTCACCAGTGATAATGGGAGGAGGATCCCTCTGCCCAGATGGGCAAACTTGGGGCTTCTGCCTTTCCTAGAGCCCATTAAAAAGGGGAGTGGGGAGGAAGGGCAAAGTGGTCACACCTGGGGTGGGAGGAGACTCCAACAGAACCCAGGTGCTCTGGGTTTGGGGGAAAAAAGGGGGAAATGAAGTGTGAGGTGGGAAAGGGGCAGATAGGGTGGAAAAGGTGAGGTAGTGGTGCTGAAAGCAGGGAGGTGGAGAGGAAAAGGATGGAGACAGAGAACAAAAGAAGCAGATAGGAGAAAAATGAAGGAACAGAATGGAATAGAAAGAATAGGCCAACCTAGCACCCAGCCCTAGCCAATAGCACTAAGTGCCCCATCCAGGCTTTTCTTGAACACCTCCAGGGATGGAGACTCCACCACCTTCCTGGGCAGCCCATTCCAATGCCAATCACTCTCTCTGGCAAGAACTTCCTCCTAATATCCAGCCTAGACCTCCCCCAGCACAACTTGAGACTGTGTCCCCTCCTTCTGTTGCTGGTTGCCTGGGAGAAGAGACCAACCTCACCTGGTTACAACCTCCCTTGAGGTAGTTGTAGACAGCAATAAGGTCACTCTTGAGCTTCCTCTTCTCCAGGCTAAACAACCCCAGCTCCATCAGTCTCTCATCATAGAGCTTGTGCACCAAGACCCTCAAGGTGATGAAGAGGAAGATGGGAGGACAGAGGAGATGGAGAGGAAAGAGGAGATGGAGAGGAAAGGAGGGAGATGGGAGAGAAGGGGAATAAAAAAATAATAAAAATGAAAGCTAGGCTGTAAAAAAGAAAAAGTGATCCTGCTCTGGCAGGGGGTTTGGACTAGGTGATCTTTTGAGGTCCCTTCCAGCCCCTAAGGTTCTGTGATTCTGTGAAACTTGATCATAGAAGGTTTCACCTCAACCTCAACATGAGGAAAAATTCTTTACAGTGAGGGTGACAGAGCACTGGAGCAGGCTGCCCAGAGAGGTTGTGGAATCTCCTTCTCTGAAGACTTTCAAAACCCACCTGGATGCATTCCTGTTCAAAGCCAGGTTGGATGAGGCCTTGAGCGACCTGCTCTAGTAGGAGGTGTCCCTGCCTATGGCAGGGGGTTGGAACTGGGTGATCTTTGAGGTCCCTTCCAACCTAAACCATTCTATGATTCCTTCTAATGTCCATTGCAGATTGTTACTGCCCTAGATGCATTTTTGCCTCCTGCTGCTCCTAGATGCATTTTTCCCCCCTCCTCTTGCTTTTCCTTAGTTGCCACTAAAATTGCAGTGAGCTCAAGTTCTTTGCAGTGAGGGTGGTGAGACACTGGAACAGGTTGCCCAGGGAGGTTGTCTGCTCCCTCCCTGGAGGTGTTGAAGGCCAGGATGGATGAGGCCTTGAGTGACCTGATCTAGTGGGAGGTGTCCCTGCCTATGGCACAGGGGGGTTGGAACTGGATGATCTTTGAGGTCCCTTCCAACCTAAACCATTCTATGATTCTACGATGATTGTAGAAGTTCCTTCCAGCCAAAACTCTTTGATTCTAGGGTTCTGTAGTGAGCTGGGGAGATAGACATATGCACAGAATCACAGAATTGTCAGGGTTGGAAAGGACCCAAAGATCATCTAGTTCCAAACCCCTGCCATGGGCAGGGACACTCACCACTAGATCAGGTTGCTCAGAGCCACATCCAGCCTGGCCTTAAAATCATCCAGGGATGAGGCTTCTACCACCTCCCTGGGCAACCTGTTCCAGTTGGCTTTGTTGAACAGGTTATGATTGTCCACCTCTAAAGCCTGTCAAGGTTCCTTTTGGATAGGAGGGAATTCCTTCGTTAATCCCATCAAGAATCTATGGCTTCATGAGCTCCAAGCCCCAATTAATGGCCAGATCTTGAATCTGCACAGCTCATCTAAACTAACAGATGGAAGAAACACTCTTTGAACCAGCTGTTACCTTAGCAATCCCAAATCTCTGACACTGCAAAGGCATTTCTATAACTGTAGAGCCAATAACAGCCCAAGCATCCCATGTCAAAAACAGAAGACTCTAGGAATGTACTAAGTATTTGTTCATCCTGTAACGGCTTAGAAAAGAAAATACCTGAGAAAATAGAACTGTGGGAACTCTTCCATGCCAGTGAAATGGGCAAAACCCTCTCCAATTTCATAGAATCAGTCAGGGTTGGAAGGGACCACAAGGATCATCTAGTTCCAACCCCCCTGCCATGCCCAGGGACACCCTACCCTAGATCAGGCTGCCCACAGCCTCATCCAGCCTGGCTGCAAACACCTCCAGAGATGGGTCCTCAAACACCTCCTTGGACAACCCATTCCAGGCTCTCACCACTCTCATGCTGAAGAACTTCCTCCTCACATCCTGTCTGAATCTCCCCATCTCCAGCTTTGCTCCATTCCCCCTAGTCCTGTCACTACCTGAGAGCCTCAAAAGACCATCCCCATCTTTTCTGTAGGCCCCCTTCAGGTACTGGAAGGTCACAATAAGGTTACCTGGGAGCCTCCTCTTCTCCAGACTGAACAGCCCCAACTCTTTCAGTCTGTCCTCATAGCAAAAGTGCTGCAGCCTCTGATCGTCCTCGTGGCCCTAGAACTGGATGCAGTAGTCCAGGTGGGGTCTCACCAGGGCAGAGTAGAGGGGGAGAATCACCTCCCTCCACCTGCTGGCCACACTTCTCCTGATGCAGCCCAGGCTCTGCTTGGCTTTCTGGGCTGCAAGTGCACACTGCTGGCTCATGTTGAGTTTCTTGTCCACCAACACCTCCAAGTCCTCCTCCTCAGAGCTGCTCTCCAGCCAGCCACTGCCCAGACTGTATTTGTGCTTAGGATTGCTTCAACTCAGGTGCAAGACCTTCAAGAGAAGTTGGGAGAACCAAGTCTTAGCAATAAGACTTTTTTTTTTTCTCCTGAGGACCCTCTTGACTTGCAAAGAACTGGTGAGAAATGGAAGCTTGCTATCTCATTAGCAAAGGAGGACAGGTACAAATGGTAATCATCATATCCTGCTTTCAGCTGGAAAATAATAACAACAATAATCAAAAGCCATTTATATCTCCTGTGTAGGCAAGCAGTCTGCTGTGAAATGCTAATGAAGGGGAAGGTGCTAGACAGCAAGAGAAAAAAAAGGCACCCAGCTGAGCCTAGACCCCAATACGACTGCACTCACAACATCTCATTTTACTCCTAATCAAAAGCAAATCCTGCTTCCACCTCTTCCCACAGCAGCAATGTCTGCCAGTGACTTGCAGCGTTTTAGAAATGCCAGGAAAATCCCCTCAAATCTCTGTGGGGGCTCTGAAATGTTTCAGGAGAAATATCAGAGATGGGGAGGGGATAGAAGGTTCTTCAGACCTCCTGTTTTCATGGAACTGCAGTGTGATGGGGCTTGAAAGGCACCTCTGAAGATCATCCAGTCCAACTCCCCCCCCGCCAGCTAGAGCAATGTCACCCAGAGTAAATCACACAGGAACATGTCCTGGTGGGTTTGGGATGCCTCCAGAGACTCCACAACCTCTCTGGGCACTCTGCTCCACTGCTCTGACACTTTAAAAGTGCAGAATTGTATTCCTTGTGTTTAGGTGGAACCTCCTGTGTTCCACTTTGTGTCCACTGCCCCTTGTCCTGTCACTGGACACTACTGAGAGTAGTCTTGCTTCACCCTCCTGGCACTGGCCCAGAAGGGAATGGTGTTTGACATTTCCTCTGGCAAAGCAGCTAAATCTGTCTCTGGAAAAGAGACAACAAAGCACAATTACTGTCTAGATAGAAATGATGTTAAAAAGGGGGGCCTGAATCCATACAAATCAAACCCAAACTCTCACCTTTCAGGCTGGTTGCAGTGGAAATCTTGAGGCAGGCTCAGCCATGTGGCTTCTTCTGCAGGTGCCTTTGCCATGTTCATCCCCTTGCATGGAGGAGGCAGGAGGTTTGATAGCTCTGGGGCTGACCACTGTGTGTGTGCAGGACAGATGTGGCTCCTTCTGGAAACTTCGTTAGGCCCCTCCAGCTGTGAAGAGTTTGACTCCAACTCACCCCATTAAAACTGACCAGCATTGATGAGATCTCAGTCTCTTCCAAGTTAAACAGCCTCATCTCACTCAGCCTTTCCCCCTAAGGTGCCAGTTGTCTCATCATCTTAGTGGCTTTAATCACCTTGAGTCCTATGTCCAGTTCTGGTCCCCTCAATTCAAGAGAGATGTTGAGGTACTGGAATGTGTCCAGAGAAGGGCAATGAAGCTGGTTAGGGGCCTGGAGCACAGCCCTGTGAGGAGAGGCTGAGGGAGCTGGGGGTGTGAAGCCTGGAGAAGAGGAGACTCAGGGCAGACCTCATTGCTGTCTACAACTACCTAAAGGGAGGTTGTAGCCAGGTGGGGTTGGTCTCTTCTCCCAGGCAACCAGCAACAGAATGAGGGGACACAGTCTCAAGTTGTGCCAGGGGAGGTCTAGGCTGGATATTAGGAGGAAGTTCTTGCCAGAGAGAGTGATTGGCATTGGAATGGGCTGCCCAGGGAGGTGGTGGAGTCAGCGTCCCTGGAGGTGTTCAAGCAAGGACTGAATGGGGCACTTAGTGCTATTGGATAGAGCTGGGTGATAGGTTGGGCTGGATGATCTTAGAGGTCTCTTCCAACCTGGCTGAGTCTATTCTATTCTATTTTCTTTTCTATTCTATTTTCTATTCTATTCTATTTTCTATTCTATTCTAATCTATTCTAGCCTATTTTCTAGTCTATTCTACTCTATTCTAATCTATTCCATTCTATTTTCTATTCTATTCTACTCTATTCTAATCTAATCTATATTCTATTCTATTTTCTAGTCTATTTTCTATTCTGTTCTACTCTAATCTAATCTATTCTATTTTCTAGTCTATTTTCTATTCTATTCTACTCTATTCTAATCTATTCTGTTCTATATTCTATTCTATTTTATATTCTATTCTACTCTATTCTAATCTAATCTATTTTATATTCTATTCTATTTTCTAGTCTATTTTCTATTCTATTCTACCCTATTCTAATCTATTCTGTTCTATATTCTATTCTATTCTATTCTATTCTATTCTATTCTCTAGTCTATTTTCTATTCTAATCTATTCTATATTCTATTCTATTTTCTAGTCTATTTTCTATTCTATTCTACTCTATTCTAATCTAATCTATTCTATTCTATATTCTAGTCTATTTTCTATTCTATTCCTGTTCTCTCTGTAAAAGGAGTCTCGTCATCTTTTAGCATCCCTAGCCCCAAAACTTGCCCAACACCATGGAAATACGTGATACAATTGGAGAGCAGGAAAACAAATCCACTTACACAAAGGGCTAAGTAGAGTCTTCTGCACAATGGAATGCTTGCTGATTTGCTTTGGGTCACGCTGAAAAGCCCTGCTGTGAGGCACCAAGTTCCTGCTGCCCCAGGTTTGTTTAGATGAAGGCAACACTTTCAGGCAGCTACATGAGCAAACGAGCAGGCAGTGATCCACCCCAGGCTGGGTTATGTAAAGCTTAGTGGGTGTAAGCCACAGAAGTGCCCTCCAAAGGCGATGCCTGGGTTGCCCTTCTGCTGGCTGGCTTGGCTGCCAGCCTTCCTCTCCCTCCCACACACCTGCTCTGCTAAAGCTGTTAAAGAAAAATGACTTCACAGGGTGTGACACCACATAAATCCTGTGAAAATGATCTCAGGTGCCTCGAGCAAGCATGGCATCCATCCAGTGCTAATCAAAATGTATGTTCTGCGCTTTAGGTGCTCCTTTGGTGTCATCCACACAGCGTGGAGATGTCTGAAGTGGAAAAAAGAGCATGACCATGGTGTTTGGAAAGAGATGGGAGCCTAGTAAGAGCCCTTTTCACACAGTGTGGCCATTGTGCTGAAGATCCCTAAGAAAGGTGGAAGAGAAATGGCTTGCTTGCTCAATGAGGAGCAGTGGCATGCAGAGACACCTAAACAAGCTGTGACCAGCCCAGCTCTGGAATCAGCAGCAGTGCAGATGTGTAACCTGAGCTGTGCTACAGGGCTATGTTAGGGAGCACCAAGGGCAGGTGCTGCTCTGAAGAGGAAAAGTGAGTCAGGAGCTAAGAGGACGGGCAGGAAGGCAAGAGGGGCAACTTTCTGACAGAGGGCTGTCCCACAGTACCCAAAATGGACAAGAAGGACAAGCCAACAATCCAGGTCACTGACAAAGCTGTGGTGGAAAGGCAGGTTTGAGGACAAGCCTGGAAGCCAAGTCCATGGGTCAGGATTGACATGGGCAGGTGCAAGTGTGGCTGCCACATAGCTCAGGCAGGGCTCATGCAGAAGAGCCTCAAGCTTCCATTGAGATGGTGGGAGGGTGAGGCAGGGCTCATGGACAAGAGCCTCAAGCTTCCATAGAGATGGTGGGAGGGTGAGGCAGGGCTCATGGACAAGAGCCTCAAGCTTCCATAGAGATGGTGGGAGGGTGAGGCAGGGCTCATGGACAAGAACCTCAAGCTTCCATAGAGATGATGGGAGGAGGAGGCAAGGCTCATGCACAAGAGCCTCAAGCTTCCATAGAGATGGTGGGAGGGTGAGGCAGGGCTCAGGCACAAGAGCCTCAAGCTTCCATAGAGATGGTGGCAGGCTGAGGCAGGGCTCATGGACAAGAACCTCAAGCTTCCATAGAGATGATGGGAGGAGGAGGCAAGGCTCATGCACAAGAGCCTCAAGCTTCCATAGAGATGGTGGGAGGAGGAGGCAGGGCTCAGGCACAAGAGCCTCAAGCTTCCATAGAGATGGTGGCAGGCTGAGGCAGGGCTCATGGACGAGAACCTCAAGCTTCCATAGAGATGGTGGCAGGCTGAGGCAGGGCTCATGGACGAGAACCTCAAGCTTCCATAGAGATGGTGGCAGGCTGAGGCAGGGCTCATGCACAAGAACCTCAAGCTTCCATGGAGATGGTGGGAGGGTGAGGCAGGGCTCAGGCACAAGGACCTCAAGCTTCCATACAGATGTTGGGAGGGTGAGGCAGGGCTCATGGACAAGAACCTCAAGCTTCCATACAGATGGTGGAAGCTTTTCATTGGATGGTTGTGAGGCCAGAAGCTGCAGGAGGCCAACAGTACCTCAAAGCTAGATGTGTGCACTCTCTTAGCTGCACTATCTCATTAAGCACTCAAACCCCAGGAGACAGAGGTCAGTGTCCTTGGTTAAGGAGTAGTGGTGTGCTCTGCTATGGTGAAACACCAGCCTGGTTTACTATGGTGAAGCTGCAACAGCTATTGTGGTGGGCTTGAAAACCCAAAAAGATCTGTTCAGCTCCTTGCTCCACAGAATGCTGGAGGAAGACTCCAAAGGAGCACTACCTCTGTTGCCCTCTTTGCTTTGTGTGGATAATCATTGTCCTTCACTGAGAGTCAGTCAGAGTTGGAAGGGACCACAAGGATCATTTAGTTCCAATCCCCCTGCCATGGGTAGAGGCACCTCACACTAGATGAGGCTGTCTAGAGCCTCATCCAGCCTGGCCTTGAACACCTCCAGGGATGAGGTTTCCACCACCTCCCTGGGCAACCCATTCCAGGCTCTCACCACCCCCATGCTGCAGAACTTCTTCCTAGCATCCAGTCTGAATTTCCCTGCTTACATCTTTGTTCCATTTCCCCTAGTTCTATCACTGCCTGACATCCTAAAAAGTCCCTCCCCAGCTTTGTTGTAGCCCATTTCAGATAATGGAAGGCCACAATAAGGTCACCTGGGAGCCTGCTCTTCTCCAGACTGAACAGACTCCAACTCCCTCAGCCTCTCCTCATAGGAGAAGTGCTCCAGCCCTCTGATCATCCTCATTCCTTCTCTGGACACCTTCCAGCACATCCATATCCCATACTAGCTGTGGTTTGACTGTGTCCCAAGTGATGGCAACTCTTCTCAGAGATTCCTGTGCTTGGAAAAAATCCCCAAATCATCTGGTGGTGCTCTGCTACAATCCTTGCTACTTAGGATTGCTGGCAGTGCAGCTGCTGCAGCACATCAAGCAAGAGCTGGAGAGTACTAGATACCAGCAGAGGAGAGACAATCTGTTTCAGTAGGACTGAGAGCTGCTGGTGGCATGGAGGTAGAGCTGTCAGAGAAGGACAAGGTTCCAGAAGCTGCACATCCCATTTTACATGGTTGTGGCAGAGCGCTGCGTGACCACTGAGCACATGTTACAGACCTTCTGGAACAATCTTTCAGACAACCAGCAAGACAGTTTGACCACAACTTAGAAGGCCTAGATTTCTGTGCCAGCAATCAGTGAGATGCTTTGAACTATTTGGTGCAAGTCTTCGACCTTCTTTGTGACTCAGTTCTGACTCACATGAGGGAAGATCTGTGAAGAGTGCCTTTATGGAAGCGCTCTGACCTTCCCACATGATAGGCACTGCATCATCATTCTTGTGTTCTCTATCAGAATCCTAGATCACAGAATCTTTTGGGTTGGGAAAGACCTGTCCAACCACCATCTCATTTAAGGCTGGAGCTAAAGCCTGCATCTGGGTCGAGGCAATCCCAAGCACAAATCCAGGCTGGGCAGTGAGTGGCTGGAGAGCAGCCCTGAGGAGAGGGACTTGAAGGTGTTGGTGGACAAGAAGCTCAACATGAGCCAGCAGTGTGTACTTGCAGCCCAGAAAGCCAAGCAGAGCCTGGGCTGCATCAGGAGAAGTGTGGCCAGCAGGTGGAGGGAGGTGATTCTCCCCCTCTACTCTGCCCTGGTGAGACCCCACCTGGAGTACTGCGTCCGATTCTGGAGCCTCTATTACAAGAGGGATGTGGACATGCTGGAGTGTGTCCAGAGAAGGACCACGAGGATGATCAGAGGGCTGCAGGACCTCTGCTATGAGGACAGACTGAAGGAGTTGGGGCTGTTCAGTTTGGAGAAGGCTCCAAGGTGACCTGGCTATCTTCTTCAGTAGCAGCAACTTCTCTTTCCCAACCTGTATCAGAACCAAATTTCCCTGTGCAGTCTTTCACCCGTGAGACTGAAGCCACACCTCACAGAACCACCATGGAGTCCAACCTCCTCTCCCTCCTTCTCTCTGTGAAACAAAACCAGTAAGTAATAACTAACTGGACAGACTGAAAGAGTTGGGGCTGTTCACTCTGGAGAAGAGGAGGCTCCCAGGTGACCTTATTGTGGCCTTCCAGGATCTGAAGGGGGTCTACAGAAAAGCTGGAGAGGGACTTCTGAGGTTATCAGGTAGTGATAGGACTAGGGGGAATGGAGCAAAGCTGGAGGTGGGGAGATTCAGACTGGAGGTGAGGAGGAAGTTCTTCAGCAGAGTGGTGAGGCCCTGGAATGGGTTGCCCAGGGAGGTGGTTGGCACCACTTCGCTGGAGGTGTTTAAGGCCAGGCTGGATGAGGCTGTGGGCAGCCTAATCTAGAGTAGGGTGTCCCTGGGCATGGCAGGGGGGTTGGAACTAGATGATCCTTGTGGTCCCTTCCAACCCTGACTGATTCTATGATTCTATGTCCCTCAGAACCACATCTTTAGGCTTTTAAACACCTCCAGGGATGGGCATTCAGCCACCTCCCTGGGGAGCCTCTTCCAGTCTTTGAGAATCCTTTCAGTCAAGATTTTTTTCTAATGTCCAAACTCTAGCCCCCCTGATGCAATTTTCCTCTCCTCCTATCACATGTTACTATGGAGAAGAGACCAACCCCCACCCCACTCCAACCTCCTTTTAGCTGGCACTCCTGTACTGTCAGAGGAAGTCTCATCTCACAGGCTTCTGAACTGTCACCTTGATGACCACGGCTTTGTTTTTAGATTTCAGAAGATGTCCAGGCGCAGATGTAGGCAGAGATATTTTTATTGCTCTTGTTAAAAATCAGTGTGTGAACGATGGCACCATGCTGTAAAAATGCAACATTCTGGAGGGCCCTAACAGTATGAGGTCCATCATGACAAGATCTGCAACGTGAAGGATGAGCTTCGGCATGGATTTCCAAATGAAACAACCAAGCCTAAGAGATAAGTGGATTAACAGTAACTGATTTACCTGGAATTTCAACACTAAGTGAATGCAGGGTGGATTTGCAAGAACCTGACATATTTAAGACATGACATAGTCAAACAAAGAAGAAATGGAAGAAGAAAAATTCTCTTTTTTTTTTTTCTCATTGACCTATACAGAGGTTTTGTTTTTTTTTTTTTCCTGCACAGTAAATGAATGTTACAGCTCTCCTGCTACAAACTACAACCAGGATGTGCTGGGGCAGGGAGGGGGAATTTGCATGAGAAAAGGTAAATTAAAAAAAAAAAAGCAAAACAAACCCTTTTGTTCATTGCCAGTCAGAGAAAAAAAAAAACCACAACAAAACCCCAGCAACTACCAAAATCAAAAAACCTGTGTGCTTGAAAACTGTAAAAAAAAAAACATCAGTTTAAGGAAGAAAAAAAAAAAAAAAGAGGCCCCAAAGGCCATAAAAGAGAGTTGCTGACATACTGGCCAACATGGGNGCATTGTATTAAGGAAAATAAGGATTATTTAGTTAGTTCTTAACATGTGTAATCTTTCTTCAAACTTCCTTTGTGAAAAAAAAAAAAAAAAGAATGTTACCCTAATTTCATAAACCAGTTTAAGGATACCTGGCACAACATGAAGCTCTTGAAATGCCTCTCCATTACTTCAGGGAAAAAAAAAAAAAAAG